>JAQQPU010016983.1:0-19240 GCA_029168905.1 Artemia sp. Kazakhstan ARC1039 | reverse complement strand
GAAGATGGTTGGAATAATTTTAGAAAAATAATTTGTGAAGTTGCTGAGGTGTATTAGGGAAGAAAGCTAGAACTGCAGCTAAGAATATTAGTGAAAAAGCTTTAAGTTTAATAGAAAGGAGAAAGGACTTGTACAAGAATTATCTGAGTGATAGATCACATGAAAACAAAAGAAATGTAAAGAAAGTGGAGAAAGCATTGAAATATGAACTAAGGAGGTGTGAAGTGGAGGCCATGGATAAAATTGCCGAGGATTTAGAAGATGCAGCTAGACGGCATAATAGTAAAATATTGTACTGGCACGTTAACAAATTGAGAGGTAGTAGTCAATCCGGACTTGTCCCAGTTAAAGATAGGAATGGGGTGGCAATTAGCGATAAGGAAAAAGCTAAAGCGAGATGGGCCGAACATTTTGAGAACTTGCTTAACCGAGATAGAGTTGCAGGAAAAAATATAGAGGAAAATGAAAAAGTTTGTGATACCTTGGATGTGAATGAAGATTTGTTTTGTGAGGAGGAATTAGCAACAGTACTAAAAGGATTAAAGAATAATAAGGCTCCAGGTGCTGATAGGGTAGTAAATGAGTTTCTTAAATATGGTGGCTCTGAGGTTAGAAATAAGTTATTGAAGAGTATGAATATGATTTTAAAAAAAAGGGAAGTACCTAACGATTTTAGGAAAACCTTAATTAAGCCACTTTATAAGAAAGGTGATAAAAGTGAGTGTGGTAATTATCGAGGCATTAGTCTGGTCTCTGTAGGTAGCAAATTGCTCAGTAATATGATACTTTTTAGACTGAGAGATGCCGTAGACAAAGTTTTAAGAGAAGAGCAGTGTGGTTTTAGAAAAGGTAGAGGATGTGCTGACCAAATTTTCACTCTAAGGTTAATAATTGAGAAGTGCCTAAGTTTTCAAACACCTTTGGTCCTCAGTTTTATAGATTATGAGCAAGCGTTCGATTCTGTTGATAGAGGAGCTTCAGTAAAGGTTTTATCCTTGTATGGTATACCAGACAAATACATTAAAGTGATTAGTGCTATGTACGAGAATAACACTGCTGCGGTTAAGGTAGGAAATGAGGTTAGCAGCTGGTTTTGTATTAAATCAGGAGTTAAGCAGGGTTGTGTTCTATCCCCCTTTATATGGATTATTTTGATGGACTTTGTTTTAAGGAGCACAGGAAAGGCAATGGGAGACCAAGGAATCAAATGGGGAGGAAAAAGTCTCCTGGACTTGGATTATGCTGATGATTTAAGCACCCTAGATGAAAGTGTGAGCAAAATGAATGAAGTTTTAGAGGTTTTGCGAGTTCAGGGTGCTAGTATTGGTTTGAAAATTAATGTTAGGAAGACTAAGTCACTAAGGCTAGGAATAAGTGAAGATGAAAAGGTGACGTTGGGTAATGAAAAGATTGATCAGGTGGGCAGCTTCACTTACCTTGGTAGTATTATTAGTAAAGATGGTGGGAGCAGTGAAGATGTTAAAAATAGAATAGCCAAGGCTCAGGGTGTTTCTTCACAGTTAAAAAAAGTCTGGAAGAATAGGAAGATAAGTCTGCAAACCAAGATTAGAATCTTAGAAGCTACAGTGATGACAGTGCTCAAATATGGCTCTGAAGCATGGGCGCTCCGAAAAGCAGATGAAGATTTGCTAGATGTTTTCCAGAGAAATTGCTTAAGGATTGTTCTGGGTACCCGGCTGACTGACCGTATTTCAAACAATAGGCTATACGAAAAATGTGGTTCAATACCGCTTTCTAGGTCTATAATGAAAGAAAGGTTGAGGTGGTTAGGGCATGTTGTGCGGATGAAGGATGACAAATTGCCGAAGATTGTTCTTTTCGGCCAACCATCTAGGGCTAAACGGAAAGCAGGTCGTCCCCGTCTGGGGTGGGAGGACGTCATAAAGAAAGATTTAAAGGAAATGGGAACTTCGTGGGCGGGTGTAAAAAGGGAGGCTTTGAATCGATTGGGGTGGAGGAGGAGCGTGCGTAGCTGTGTTGGCCTCAGGCGGCTTGGTGCTGTGCTGAGTTGTTAGTAGTAGTAGTAGTAGTATATCGATAGCTTTTTTCGTTAATTTATACATTTGTTACCGCCCAAGTAAGAAAAATGAAGATGTTTGCGTCTACACCTCATATTATTGTGACAAAACCAAAGGGTTTGTCTCAAAATTAGTGATAGTGCTTCTAAGCGTTCTAATGGAATTTCATCCACTGGACCAGCGGTCGTGTTTTCAGTGGCATAGGCCTATAGTTATTTTTGATGGGGCAGGACTAACTGACCCAGTATAATTTACTTTATTCCAAAATGAAGCCACATGATTTAGCTATACGCTGTAATCTTACCAGAATTTTACTTAGTGCCAGGGGATCGAGCTTCGCTCGCAGAAAGAGATTTTTTTTATCTCTTTTGCAAAACAACTTCAATTTAATTTTTTTTTTTTTTAAGAAAGTAAAACCATTTTGGGTATTGTTCGTCTGGGTATTAGTGACGTTATTAGTAGGTAAACCACTTTTCTATAAATTAACGTCCTAAGGAAATTTTCCTATATTGGTTATATTTTTGTTTTCCGAATTTTTTCATTGTGCGGGAAAAGCTGTACTGTGAAATGCTCCAATCCTTATTTTTGTTGCCTTTTATGAAAGTGCGCACGACGGTTTACGCTGGGCACGACGGTGGTGATATATCGAAAAGATTGACTTTTTAGGAAAAGAGGAAACCTAATTTTCGTATTTAATTTATTTGAAAGGTTCGAATGGCTAAAGCAGATTTGATAGATGTTTTCCAAAGGAATTGTCTTGGCATACTTTTAAGCATTTGTTTCACTGACAGCATCGAACAATAAGCTCTACGAAAAATATTCGGTCCCGCTTTCTAGGACTATATAAAGAGAAAGGTTAAGATGGTTATTCTGGCTACGCATCTTGGCTATTTTGGCTAAGCAGCAGGGGCCAAACATAGAGCACGTCGTCCCTGAATGTGGTGGGAAGAGGTCATTAGAAGGGATTTAAAGGAAATAGGAACTTCATTGGAGAAGTAAAGTGAAGCTTGGGACAGATAAAGGTGGAGGAGAACCGTGTGCAGCTGTGTTGGCCGCAGACGGGTTGGTGCAGCAATGTGTCGTTAGTTATTGTAATAGTACTATGAGTTATCGTGTTAATACTTGGCATATATGATATGCCAAAAATAAAGCCAAGGAATGTTAAATACATTAATGCAAATAAGTTTAAATAAAAAAAAATTAGGGTGATTTTTTTTTTTTTAAGAAAAAATGTGCGAGAGAGCTGTTCGACTCAATTTGTTACAATACACATATAATATGTGTGTCCATAAAGAAATCGTGTGAACTTGTTTTTGATTTAAATTGTTAAACTTAATTTTGTCTTAATTTAGGTGTTCGTCACGATCCAAGCATGAAGTATGAGCTGCAGTTGGCAAATCCCAAAGAATTCTACCACGAAGTCCATCGACCTTCACATTTTTTAAATTTTTCAGCTTTGGAAGAAGGGGAAGCAATTGGGGCTGACAGAGAAGACGTTTTCGCATAGAAGCTCGTTTTTTGTATATTTTAAAATTGTGTTTATTAATTAAACGATTTAAAACCGAGGGTAATGAAGCGTTTTTACTCCAGTTCACATGAGGGGGAAGAATTCAGGTAGGTAATGCAGGTCTCCGAATATATAAATATAGATTAACATATTTATTTACAACCTGGATCAGGGTTATATATACATTTATTTTCTTACCGTGGTCACCGAAACACTGAAAATGGTGTTTCTCGGTAATCCCAAAAAAAGTCAAATGAAAAGGAGAAAGCAAGATGTAAAAGAAGTGGCGACTTTGTGTGAGGAATAAACTGTGAAGTTCTGAATAGAATAAAAGGGAGAAGGGGTTTGCACCATTTTGGTGATTCTGGTGGCTAAATTCCTGTTTTTATCCAATTGTAATACAAAACATAATCTTCACAATATGGCTGTCAATTTCATTCGAATTAGACATTCGGTTCAGTTAATCCCCCCTCCCGTCTTATTAGGGATTTTTTAATTTATTAAAATTAAATTAATTTTTCTTATTTGGGATTTTATTTAAAATAAATCAAATTTTCACTAAATCTTAAAGTGAATGCGTCTTTTAATTACAGAAAAATGTCCTAGGATCAGCCTTCCTTTTAAACCAAGGATAACAAGATCCCTCTTAAATATTAAATAGCGACCAAGACCACACTGCCTTTCCATCATAAACAATAAGTATAACAATAGGGAAATTTTTATATAAGACCGTGGAAGGCAACTTTAAATGAATATTTCGATATCCCAGGGCTGTGCTCAGCAAAACAAACGAAGAAAAAACCAATATAAAAGAAACTAACATTAAAATTCAATCATTAAAACTGAAAAAAGTTTTTTTTTTTTAATTTTCAAAACAGCCCTAGCATTATTACTTCAAGGAAGTTCAACCAGGACTGGTATCCTGGGGGGATAAGAGTTTTTTTTAGAGCTCGTTGATGTTAACTGGGAAATCTCCAGAAGGCCCAGGACATCCCCTCGGTAAAATCCCGGTACAATCTTGAGTAATAATCCGGTGGAATCCCTCAATTTTCGTCAATTTTATATGGCTGAGCATCATCAATTTTATATAGCTGAAAAACCATGGGCTATCGTGTCGCTTAGCTGTGTCGCGCCTGTTAAAATCTACCCATTTTTCGGTGGACCTTATGGGGTTGGTAATCTTTCTCCCCTCCCCCCATAATACTTAAAACAGCCTGGGCCTCACCCTCTTCTTGAAGAAGAAAACTTGGCGTCCGTGATTGATACCTAGTTACCAACACATTTTCTGTACTTGAAATGTTGGGAAATAACCGTTCTTGTGTATTTTGCTAAAACAAGCGGAGATTTGCTATTAGCCAAATTTGTCATCTCATTAATGGAAAAATTACGATTGCACAACACCGTGAGGACAGACTACATCTAATACTGCCGCGGAAGCATATCATTTTAAACCAGGAAGCTTCATTCGCACATAGAAGCAGAATCATTGGAATAGCTATAACTCCGTGACTATTCTTTTCGGTTCTTTTAAAAGGATTATTGGAATAGAATATTACAGGTCAGTTTTAGTTCATTTCTGTGCCTTCATTTAATCTAAATTTTTGCTGAAATAGGAGGTGGAAATTTGGATCTGCAGTCTCCTTGATTGGGGGGAGGAGTGCAGCTGGTTTGATTTGAGCATCAGGGTAACAAGACGACAGTGTATTGGGAGGGGAAGAGATCTGGTCGAGTTCTTTCTTTGCTCTTGAGCGAGATACGAGAACTTCTTGGATAAAATTTTGAGGATGAAGTTGCTCACTTCGTAACATCCCATTTAAGTTTCCAGCTAGTATTGGACCCAAGGCAGTATCCAGGGGTTATTGGTTTTGAACAACCCCTTCCCCCAGAATTTTCATTTAACTCATAAAAAGTAGAAAAAAAATGCATACAAACAAATTTTTAATGCGTTTTGTAAAGTTTTTTTTGCAGGCTACCCCCCCCCCCCCTTCCCGGACAAAAAAATCCTGGATTACAGTCTATTTACCTGATCTATTACGAAAATCTTATTTTATCCGGTGTCTTAAGCAGAAAAGAGCGTTGGACTACAAAATAAAGTATTTCAACAAACCAACCAAAAACTGATTCAAATATTCCTTTTTCATACGGTTTTCTTTGCCTTTTTTCGAAGAACATTGGCAATTTCAATCAGAAACGAAAAAGTGAACTTCTAGAAGCTAGGTCCTTAGTTGTCATTGAAAGCGAAAGGAATTTTCAGGGATTCCGAGTGGAAATTATACCTAAGAAAGCTGTTTGGGGCCTTTGCCTTTGCCTTTGAGGCTGCCTGGGTCATATCATTCCCGGTTGCATGTTTTTAAGATCTTTTGACTATCTGGAGCTAAATACCCCCCCCCCTGACACTTTTAAAGTTTCATCTTAATAACCTTGGCATTTTCGGACCACCAGGATCGAAGATGTCTTTATGTCCGAATAACAAAATGGGAAACTTGCATAATTTACAGACTTTTCCCCATGGGTCGTGGGGGGTCATGTTATCCCCGGCGACAAATAGTTATTGGACCTTTCAACTATTTTGAACGACATGGCTGTCTCATAATTTAGTCGTATGTAATTGGGGTTTCAGGGGCGTGCAAGGGGGACTGGTTGTCCTCCAATCATTTTTATTCTTAAAAAGGTCACTAGAACTTTAAATTTTCACTTCAATGAGCTCCCTCCGGAGTTTCTAGGACAACTTCTTCCCTATGGAGTGTTCAAGAGAGAGAAAAAACATATGTAATGCATGGGAGTCACTTTGCTCTTTACTTAAGCAGCGCTATTGCGCTGTCTATGATGTAATTCAATTTTATTTTTGTTGGAATAAAATAGCTTAGAGGTGTCACTGTTTCTATTAAGAGTATAAAATAGTTAAATAGCTATTTGAATTAAGCTTCAAAACAATCTGCTGTCTTATTACTATTGAACTTAAGTGTCAAAACCTGAAAAGTTGTTGGCAAATTGGAAGGCCGCGATTTAAAGTGAGGGACCCCTGTAATTGTCTAGAAGAGTGGTTTTAACGTTTGTGATATTAGGGGGAATTCCATTTTTTAAACCTAGGTTACCAGATTTAAAAAAAATGCAAAACCTTTGTGAGAAACTCTATTCCGCTGAAAGATTCTATTCAAATCAGTATAAGATTTTGGTTTAACCCGTTTTAATCGGTGTGCTTCTTCTTACTGTTTTCTTAAACGATTTTAATCGGTTTGAATTGAACCGTTTTAATTGGTGGGTTTCTACACTGTTTCTTGTTATTGTTTTCTTTAGTCGTTGATAAAAAAAAAATATTTTCTTGTGGGAAAAATAAATTCTTTACATATTTTTAGATTGTAAAAATATTTGTTGACATACACAATATTGTTGTAGTCTTCGAGTTGATCCGAAAATTAACATAAATTAATCGGGTTGATGGTAAAAGCAAATTTTTTCCTTGTGCACTGGTGATTATCCTTAACCTTCACGCTCTTTGGTTCACTGACCGAAATTTATTATTTCTATTAAAAAGAAATCTTTCCTCATATGACACACACAAAACAAAAACTTTAAATTTTGCTTGTTTTAATTTAAATAAAGTTTAAAAAGAAAACAAATACTCAAGAATTGTAACTTCTTGGGTCCCCTAATGGCCCCTTTAAATTTAAAAAAATAACTTTTTTGGGGTGGGGGTATATTTTCATTCAAAAAAGCAAAATTGCACCACTTGATTTGGAGAAATATATTTTGGATACACAAATTCCTATCTTAAACATTTTTCTATTCATTTTACTGTTAAATTTTTCAGGTATGAGTCAAAATACAAATCGCTTTTTGGCAAAAAATTAAGCTAAAACATAAAAGTCAGAAGATGAAATTTCAGTTCCTTTGCTTTGGGAATTCTAAAAAACTAGTGCTTTACTGAAAACACAAACCGAAACAAAAATCATGATTAGAAGCTGAAAACCCCTTAAGCTGCTTCCAAAAAAAATGACTTATATATAAAGCCCTCTATAGTCTTTTACCGGCCGTGAAATCAATAAAACTTGCTACACAGTTTTAATTCCCCAAAAACTCAAGCATGCTTAGTTTTCAGTAAAGCACCATTTTTCAGAATTCTAAAAATATAAGGAAACATCACGATGCAGTTTGTTTGAAACGGTTTTTCAAATATTGCATATGCCGCTAAGCAATAATTTTTCTTCGTTTTAAGTTTCGACGTCGCTCTTACTTTTATTAGAAAAACTTAATTTTTTTAATTAATCTGCTTCTTGAAGGTCACTGCCAATATTTACTACACAATGGAATTTATGGAAAATCTATTGATTGCACTTCTGATAAGCTGACGTCAAATTGTCTTTCGTGTGAAGAGTGTCGTGCAAATAGATCATTTTAAAACTATATTCAAGATGGGATGCAATAACTACCGACCCGTGTAAAAACGGTGTTCAGACGCTGGACTCTCTGGATTATATGGACTTACATACTCTTTTCTTGAAATTGAGCTCAAATTGTTGAAGTTTCTACTTCTGACTCGATCTAATAGGACTAAATCCAGCATCTGAATGCCGCTCAAAGGGTCCCGTATTATGGGAGCCTTTTTATAGGACGCTGGGTTGCCAATTTATAGAAGTTTTTTTCCGGCGGGGGGGGGGGGTAATTTCTTCATGTAAAAAACTAAGATACCAAAAGAATATTTTCAAATATAGGGGTTGGATGGTAATTTTCTTTTAATGAGAATAAAGGTTGGAGCCTTTTTTACAGGACGCTGGGTTGCCGATTTATAGAAGTTTTTTCTGGAGGGGGGGGGATTTTTTCATGTAAACACTAAGATATCAAAATGGTGTTTTTCAAAGATAGAAGTTGGAGGGTAATTTAGTTTTCGATCAAAATACCAAAAAAAGTTAAGTTTCAAGATATGCCTAAACCCTTGTCGTTTATTTGGCACCGCTGTTTACAACGCATTTATCTAAACTTTATGCTCTGGAATGATTTTAGACGCTGACTGACTCCTTACGATTTTTTCCATCTCTCGCGCAGTCTTTCGGTTATAATAAATTTAATGTCAATTAGTCAGAAAAGTGAGGTTTGCATTCAGAAGCGGATTTAGGGGGGTTAGGGGTACGTGCCCCCTTCCCAGAAGTTCGAAAATTCCACTAATTACAGGGTCAGATGAGTGAAAAATACCAACGGGAGAGTCAAGTTTATCACTTCCCCTCAAACATTAATTTTGTATCTGCCCCTTTCGATATTCAATAAAGTGTTTGAACGCCAATCAATCAGATTAAAATCGGCCAGTGGTGATTTTTTATTAGGCTAATAAATACAAATTTTTACTTAAATTACTCAGTCAGTATAAAAAAAAACACAACTAGATTTGATGGCACTCAAGTTATTATTACCAGTTATCAATTGCATTCACAGCTGTTTATTTTAATTATATATAACAAGACATGTTTTCAAAATCCTGTCCCAGTTTTGCATCTATGCGGGTATTGCAGAGTCAGTACAAGCCTGCACATAATTTATTCAAGATCATTTTGGGAAAGTTGCTTGATTTTTTAATTATCTTCGTGATAGAATTTACCGTCAAGGGTCTCCAATATTTTCGTAGTGTGGGTAGCATCAAGGTTGAAATTAGATCGTGAGCTGCATAGACATCGAAGATATAGATCATAGGCATTTGATTTGGGATTTTTTTCGTATTTATTTTTAAAAGTGTCGAACTTTTAAAGGGGTGGACTGGATCCAACTTGCAGGGTAATGGGAAGCATTTTATTCCCTGAGATTTCTAACCCTCCTACTAATCTTAGGAATTATGTCCCAACGCTATAATCTTGATAAGAATATGGATACTAAACATCAAACAGTTCTTGGTAACGAACTGAGGATCGTGGTAACGAACTGAGGGTATAAGATTACGAACTGTAAGGTATAAGATTCATCAAGTTTAGCTTTACCCATCAGACGTTACTACCCTGAGAAAATTTGCCTGAATTTTGAATAGGGGAGAACACCTCCAAAAGGTCAAGAAATCCTAATGAAAATCACGCATTGTATTCAGCGTACCAGAGAACCCTACTGTATAAGTTTCAAGCTCCTATATACAAAAATGTGGAATGTGTTAGAGACAGATCAGATCACAGAAGAATGAACGAAGATGCGTGTTTATTTGTTTGTTTGTTTGTTTGTTTTTTTTCAGGGGTGATCGTATTGAAACAATGGTCCTAAAAGATCCGAAGAGGGTGCAATCAAACAGAAATTAAAAGTTCTAGTGTTCTTTTTAAGTGACAAAAAAGATTGGAGGGCAACTGGCCCCTTCCCACGCCCATTTCTTCCCCAAAGTTATCTGATCAAAATTTTGAGATAGCCATTTTGTTCAGTATAGTTGAAAGATCAAATAACTATGGCTTTAGGTGTAAAATGATCTTCCACAGTCCGTGGGGAGAGGCCTGTAAGTTATGAAATTTGCCAATTGTTTACGTTCAGTATTGGTTATTGGGAAGTATACAGATATTTTTCGGGGTGGGAGGGGGGAGGGTTGTGCTTTGGGTGGATTTCTATAGGGAAAATCTTCCTTGGAGAGGAATATTTCCGGGGGGGGGGCCCAATTTCCCCGGGAAAATGTTCCCCGGGGGGCTTGGCCGGGGGCGAGGGAGATGACTAAATCCCAATGGTTTTTGAAAAATCGTACAACTCATTTATTTTGACCTCATTGAGGTCCCAGGTGCTCAATTCCGAGATAGTCTAAGTATTAAATCCTTCTCCTGGAAATACTTTTGCATTTTCAAACTACTCGGTAAAGAAATGGCTGATTTTGATAAAACTCAGCTTCAGTCGTAGATATCAAAAACCGAATCCGCATGAAAGTAGAATAGAATCGTTTAAATTAAGCCAGAATTAGAGGGACTGGGCTGGTAGCAACTCATGTCTTAAAAGCTTGCTTATGCTTGCGCATGATTTGTTTTGGTCTGGTCGTTCAGATCTAGCCCTACTTTTCGCGAAGTCATTTAAGTCGTTTATTTTGACCTCATCCAATTCTCAGGTGCTCAATTCAATCAGAGGCAGTCAGAGGTGGATCCAGGGGGTGAGGGGGTGCGCGCCCCCCTAACATATTCTAAAGTAGTGTAATTTGCTTAATTAACGCAAATTTGCGTTAAATAAACTTGCTCCTAACGTAAGTTTATCAGATCAACCTATTTTGCGCCCCCCCCCCTTAAAAAAATTCTGGATCCGCCCCTGGAGGCAGCCTACATTGTATTTTCGTTCTCCTGAAAAGAATTTTGGATTTTCAGATTTCTCAGTAGAGAAACGGTTATTTTTAGCACTGCTTAGCTTCAGTAGTTCAGTCGTAGATACCGAAAACCGAATTTGTATATAAATAGAATAGAGCTGTTTTATTTTATAATTAAATTCGTATTTTTAATAATTTTGGATTTAAACAGAGTTGTTTAAATTAAACCAGGTTTAAACGGACTGAACTGGTACCCTAGCAAATCGCCTTAAAAATCTGTTGATGCTCACATGTTTTATTTCTGTCTGATGGTTCAGTAATTTGGAAAAATTCAACTGAAGCCTGACAAGATAATATGAACAAACCAAAAGCAAGAGACAAGGTTACGTGGATGGAGTGTCGGTCAAACTTTGACTACGAGTGGAAAAGAAGGCAAGAAATTTCTAAACACAATGGAAAAATAATCAGAATTCAAAGGAAAGGAGTGCCATAAGACCCTTTCAAAGCAAATACATACAGGAGAGTGAAAAAACTGGATTACAATACGAGGTTTAGACGGATACAACACTTGAGAAGACAGGCAAGATTTGGCTTAGTACCCATAATTTTTTTTTCCCCAGGACAGGAGTGCTTTTGAAGACGCTGGGATAGCTCATTCAAGTCGGGAGGTGAGTTTTTGTCTGGGTTGAAAGTAATAAGCAACGTTAAAACTTATAACAAACAGAAATTAGATAAAAAACTATTTCAACTGTGTGCCTCCGGCTCTTTACGGTAATTTTTGAGGTTATGCTATCGATCGACACAGATGATGAGAAGGAGTCAAATATAGGGCAAGACGTCTCCAATTAAAGACCCAAAACGGTATTTTTTACATGTATTACCAAGTTGAAATACATTATATCATTAGTCGCTGACTCGAATGACATTATTAAGACCATCTGGGAAAATTTTACGATGTATGCGAGAGGTTTCTTGGCGAAAATACAATCTATATCATCTTCTGTGTTAGAGCTATGCAAAGAATTAACGGTGAATTGCCAAACAAACACAGCTTAAAAACAATAGGGAAATTTTTTTTCCAAGACAGTGCAATTTAAATCGGTGAATATTTTGGCCCTATGTCCAAGAGCCGTCTTCAGCACAACATTAAAGAAAAATATATATATATATAAACGACTTACATTAAAATACGAAGTTTAAAACTAAAAATACTTTTTAGTTTTAGATAGCCACAGAACTAGATGTGGCTACTTCTGAGCAATTATTAAAAAACAAAATAGAAGAAAATTATCACTTAATCGAAGACTCAGCGACAGGGATTGATGGTGAAGTTTTATTTAATCTTATTAAAATCTGTAATAAGTTTTCAATGTATTTTCAGTTTCGTGATTCTTTTTATCAACAAATAAATGGGTTACCAATGGGAGCAGCTCTATCCGGCCTACTGGCTAATATTTATGTCAAGAACCTTGAAAATTGGGCATTAAATTCTTATTTTTTAAAACATGTATGACAAAACATTAAAACATGGGTCGTTACATGGATGACATAATCATGGGCACCCATAAGCTGAATTCCAGGGGGGGCAAACTTCGTCTAATTGCTACTTTTAATGCTATATAATAGAAATCTGAGAACAAAAATATAAAAATAAGGCAGCATCATTTAGCGGGGGGGGGGGCACCCCCCCCCCCCCCCCCCCCCCTTATGGGCGCCCATGGACATAATTTCACTTTGGAATTATGGGGAAATTGAGCTTCGGTGTTTCCTAGATCATCTTAATACTTATGATAGAAATTTGCAGTTTACCCTAGAAATTGAATTTGAAAATAAACTACCATTTTTAGATGTGCTAATTATCCGTAATACTAATAATTTGGACTTCACTATCCATAGAAAACCAACACAAAAAAATAGATATCTTCATTTTAATTCAAATCACCCCCCACAAGTTAAAAGAGCAGTTGTAACTTCTCTCATTGACCGTGCCCTGAACATTTGCTCCGATTCATACATAAAAGCAGAAATAAATTTTATCAGAGATAATCTTTTTGGCAACGGATACCCCATTCCTTTTATCAATAATACGATTAACCGTAGACTAAAAAGACATTTTCGTAAAATCAACGATATTTCACAATGTGAGGCTCCAGAAAAACCCTCTAATATAATCTATCTTCCGTACATCCCAAGAATCACAACAAAAATAAAAAATATTTGCACAAAAAATAATCTGTATTTAGTTTTCACTAATAATTTTAAAATCATAAATTTCTTAAACTCCGGTAAAGATAAAACCCCAGTTACTCACCAAAGAGGGGTTTATCAAATACCATGCGATTGTGGCAATTACTACGTTGGCAGAACTCATCAGAATCTAGAAAAACGGATACACCAGCATAAAGAAGACATAGACAAAGCGTTAATTGCTAATAGTTCTAATAACTCCTTTGATTCTGCTTTAGCTAGCCATATATTTGATAATCCCAGCCACACAATACTTTTTGAAAAATCTTCTCTCATTAGTAGTGATTTGGGGATAAAACAGGTGGTCCGGGAATCAATCGAAATTAGGCTCAAAATAAATAAAAATATTTCCTTAAATAGGGACTTATGAGAATATTCACTGAATTCTTTATACTCAAATTTAATTAGAAATGATCTAACAAAATATTTTATTAAACCAATTGACAATAGTATTGAACCCGTTACAAAAAGGCCTTTAAGACTAGCTGCTAAAAAAGCAAGATTAGCTTTGAAAACTTGCAGTTAATAATTTCATTTTATTTCGTTTGAATGAATTCATCTTCTCTCAACATTTTGTTTATCAGTCCTGGTTGAACTTCGTTGAAGTAAGGATACTGGGGCTGTTTTAAAAGTTTTTTAAAAGTATTTTTAGTTTTGAACTTCGTATTTTAATGTAAGTCGTTTATATATATATATTTATCTTTAATGTTGTGCTGAAGACGGCTCTTGGACATAGGGCCGAAATATTCACCGATTTAAATTGTACTGTCTTGGAAAACAAAAAATTCCCTATTGTTTTTAAGTTGTGCTTGTTTGATATGGAAAGGCAGTGTGGTCTTCGTCAATATTTACGGTGAATTGCACTGAAGAACTTCTCAATAATTCAACAATTAGTGGAGTTGTTATCGAAAGTTGCAATAACTATTTTGAAAGTATGGTTCACTGGGGTCCAGGAATAAGGAAGCGAATCTCTAGCGAAAACCAAAGGAAGTACCTTATTTCATGTGGTCCTAATAAGCCAAGGCCGAGTGTATTCCCAGTTGATCCTTCAATATAAAAATGAAACAGTAGCCTTTTCATCCGTGATGATATGAGGATTGCCAGTTCTTAGGATACAATATAGAGAAAGATGCTGCCTTCTGCTTCGTGCGCAGGAGCAATCAAAAAGCTTGGGTGGAAGACGGTCTGTGGTAATGGCCCAAAATAAAGAGCAAAGTAAAGGGAAATAAAGGAAAACTGACAAGTTATTTCTCCTCTGAGTCACACAAAAGCAGTTTTGTCCTTTTT
This sequence comes from Artemia sp. Kazakhstan ARC1039, assembly GCA_029168905.1. Classification (NCBI taxonomy): domain Eukaryota; kingdom Metazoa; phylum Arthropoda; class Branchiopoda; order Anostraca; family Artemiidae; genus Artemia; species Artemia sp. Kazakhstan ARC1039. Next base: position 4,923 of record JAQQPU010016983.1, on the reverse strand, counting down.
TGTCACTTCGTTAATAACAGCAGTCATGTGGATTTCCTACTTGATAAAAGCACTCGAACCAAGGTTTTGCAGCAAAGCAAAAGGTGAAGAAGACAAACAGAAAAATTGTGAAAATTTTTTGGACGTTGCAAAGACCCTAGCAAGACCTAGCAAGAACCCTAACAAGGACCCTAGTGAGACAGGACATTAGCTTTGGGATAAATGAAGTACAAAACAACAACTTTGTTCAAATTATTCACCGTCTAGCGAGAAATGTGGTAGCTCTTGATACCCGATATGGACCACACAAATTTACCTTTTTACACACAATTTCTCAGAACAAGTTCATTAACTTTCTTTCAGCAGAAGTCAGAGAGAAGATCTTCGGCGAAGTCTTGGATTCAGAAATTCATTTTCTGATGGCGTATACGATACCAGATGCTTCACATTCTGATAGGCCTGCGGTCGTAATCCGCAATATCAGCTCAGAAGAGACACCTGGAAAGAGACTACTAGATGTTAGCGAAACAAATGACCAAACTGGGAAGGGTATGGCAGAAAGTATAATAGGAACATTGTCAAGGAGATAAATTCTTCTGGGTAATCTAGCTTTCTAGTGTTATGACTATGCAAGTGCAATGTCTGGTCAATTTAATAGAGCCCAGCAGAATACATCCGAGCTTCTTGATTGCCGTGTGCCTTATATTCCCTGCCTGGCCCACACACTAAACATTGTTATAAAGCATAGTTGCAATTCATCTCTTTTGACAGTCGAGCTTTTCAACATCCTTGATGACATAAACGTGTTCTTCTCTTCATGTACAAAGATTTTCGCCACCCTTAAAGAAAAACTCTCTTCGATTGAAAATAGCCTTAATCTCTTAAACTTATAACGGACTTGGTGAACGGCAAGACCTGAAACTATGCAAGCACAAGTTAGTTCGTTTGAAGCAATATTTTCAGCCATTTACGAAACAAAACAGATAAAGAACACCGATGCGAAGACGAAGGCACAAGCTAGCGGCCTTCTTTAAAGGATACTAAACTTCGAATTTGTCCCTTGCCTCATGTTTATGAAAACAAAATCATGTACAAGATCAGGATAGCAACAGAAAAACTTGAAGAGGAGAAGATAAACATCATCGACGCAATCGAGATGCTTGAAGCTATGAAGAAACTTTTCGAAAGAATATCGAGGGATGAAATGAACAATTTCATTGACAGTGCAAACGTGTTTGCGAGAACGAGAGATGTCGATCCAGAGGCAGATTTCGTCAGACATCGTCGTCGTTGACTTAGACCATCTCGTTTTGACAGCCGAGCTCAGAGTCAAACCGTGATCTCTATTTGTCAGTTCTGTGGACAATACTTTAGAATCCTGCTTGAAAGGTTGACTACAATGATGGGAGATAATCACAGAGCTTTTCTTGTCAATTTTGAGCCGTTTTGCTCCTTACTTCAGCCTGACCAATTTTGAAATGAACTAAAACTGAAAACCAATTTTGTGACAAATATTTTCTTTTGTACTTATCTCTCAAAATAAACATTAAAATTATAGCAACATTTTGAACTGATGAGCTTTCAGCAATTAATATCATTATCCATCAAATATTCAGTTTAATTTATTAGCTCTTTTTAAAATTGTTAAAGACGAATGTAGTTTCTCTACAAACAAGTGATTGGATACTGCCTCCTTTCCTAACTGTAAATAAAAACCAAAAGCCTACTGCGTCATTGGCGCTTAACTGAAAACGGATTATATTACAAATACTTTCTGTTCCAGTTCTTACAGCATTGAAAATAAAAATACAATTACAACGAAATAAATTCTTGAACTGATGGATCTTTCAACAATTAAAATCATTATACATCAAATATTCAATTTGATGTTGTTAATATTTTCCAAAACTGTTCAAGACGCATATAGTTTTCAGTAAAGCGCCAATGACGCAGTAGGTTTTAGACTTTTACAGTAAGAGAAGAAGGTCATACCCAAACTCTTGTTTGTGGTGATTTTTGTTTGTTTCAAGCTTAATTTACATATTCAATTTAAGTTTCACTCGTTTTAGGATTTATTTATCAATTTACTTTAATATCTATTGTATGTTTTTTTGCATTGATTATTTATTTAATTTCTGTTCGTTTTAAGTTTCATTTTTACTTCAATAGGAAAATATTTTTTTCGTCTTAAGCTTGATTTTCATATTCAATCTAGGCATTACTCGCATTAAGATCTATTTATTCATTTATATCATTGCTTGTTGTATGTTTTTGCTATGATTGTTTATTTAATTTCTGTTCGTTTTGGGTTTCATTTATTCTTTAATAGTAATTTCTGGTCATTTTGAGTTTGAATTTTAAAAGGTATTTGTATCTGCTGAGCTTAAGTTTAAAATGGCCTTTACTTTTCTTTGAAGAGCTTATTTTTTCGGAAAGTTTTTTTTAATTAGTTTTTGTTCGTTTTTGATTGCAAAAAACTTCAAGTTTTTAAAAATTCCTTATTTCAAAATTAAACTTAAAAAAATCAAATATTCATCAAAGTATCAAAACTGATATCAAAGTAACAATATCAAAGTGAAAAAATCGGTTTGTGTCAATCTCGGAGTTTTTATTATCTGATGTTTGAACTATTTTTAACAAAATTGCTATCTTAAAATTTTTATCGGATGGGTTTGGGGAAAAAGAGCGTGGGGGGGGACTAGATTAAGCTTCGGTCTCTTTTGACTCTTTAAAAGTGAAGTAGAACTTTCTATTTTTAATCAAATAAGCCCTTTCTGAAGTTTATACGAGTATCCCTTCTATAAAAACTATATAAATCCTCAGAGTATAACTTACAACGCCTGTCCCTCGGCCCAGGGAGGTTGTGTCGACCCTGGAGTTTCAATATCTGATGGTTGAACTATTTTTAACAAAATGGTTACCTGAAATTTTTATCGGATGGGTTTATCCATCCGACACACCCAAAGGTGTGGAGGGCGAAGGGGCTAGTTGCCCTCCGATCTTTTTCACTACGAGAAAATGAACTACAACTTTTAATTTTCATTCAAATGAACCCTTTCTGAAGTTTATACGAGTATACCTTCCATAAAAATACTTACAGAGCAATACTTACAACGCCTGCCCCGGCCCTGGGGCGGGGGGGGTTGTGTCGACACAGGAGTCTTTCTTTTCTGACCTTTGAACTATTTTTAACGAAATGACCATACGTAAAGCAATTTGTTATGTGATCTTTGAACTATTTTTAGCAAAATGGCTACCTAAAATTTCTTATCAGATGTGTTTGGGGGAAAAGGGCTCGGGGGACCAGTTGCCTTCTGATCACTTTTGACTCTTAAAAAGGGCTGGATTTCAATATCCAATCAAATGAGCCCTCTCTGAAGTTTATACGAGCATCCCTTTCATACGAACAATATATGCCCCAGGGCATAACTTACAACGCCTACCCCCGGGCCCTGGGGGGTTGTGACGACACCTGAGTTTTTGTTATCTGACTTTTGAGAAATTTTTAACTTAATGCCTATCTCAAAATTTTTATTGGATGCATTTGGGGAAAAGGGGTGTGGGGGGCTAGTTGACCTCCAATATCTTTTGACTCGAAAAACCTTAACTAGAACTTTCAATTTACAATCAAATGAGCCATCTCTGAATTTTTTACGAGCATCCCTTCAATAAGAACCATATATTCCCCAAGGACATAACTTACAACACCTGCCCTCGGGCCCTGTGGGGCTGTGTTGACCCCTGAGTTTTCGTTATATGGTCTTTGTACTATTTTTAAAAAAAAGGCTATCTCAAAGTTCTTATCGGATGGGTTTGAGGGAAAAAGGACGTGGAGGGGGGAGGAGTAGAGATGACCCTATAACTCCTGACAGGGCTCCTTATATGGGCATAGAGTCATTAGTGAGAATGATTGCGTAATCGGTCAATGACCTCTTTCTCCAGGTGTGTTTTTGGCACGCCCTCAGCGAATGTCAATGTTGTTATTGTTTCCGAGGCAAAATGCCAAGGTCAATGTTGTTTTGAACAGTGTCATTAGGGAGAACACGTGGTTAATGGGGTTAATGTTATTGTTGTTATTCGAGGCAAAATGTCAAGGTCAATGTTGTTGTTGTTATTCGAGCCAGATGTTGTTGTCGTTCGAAGCAAAGTTAATGACATTTCCTTCCTGTTTGAGGCGGATGTTATGATCCGAAAATAGTATCTGTTGTTGTTATTTGAGCCAGATGTTGTTGTCGTTCGAAGCAAAGTTAATGACACTTCCTTCCTGTTTGAGGCAGATGTTATGATCCAATTTGTTGTTGTTTCCGAGCCAAATGTTACGAGTTCCCGGGAAACAGTTAATTAATGTCTGGCAGATGACGTCAAGTTAATTAATGTCTTTGCATTTCCAAAGAGAAAAGTCTCCGAGAAACAGTTAAATCACAGATGATGTCATGATTGATTGATTGACACGAAAGGGGAATTAATTGGAGTTCTAACAAGAGAATTGATTCACGGGCAGATGTTTTGATCTTAGCGTAGGAAAAGGTTTTCAAATAATTTGAAATGCATTAGCGCAGAGATGCCAAACAAAAGGAACATGCTTAATTCCGTTTGGAGATAATTTTGACGAAACCGTTTTAGCTATTTTATGGAATTATTTCGGCGAAACAGCTAGAGACATTATAAAATATGATTTTTGAAGAGATTTTGGAAGAGGTTTTGAGTGTGGTCGTTATAATACACAAGTTCCATTTGAACAGTGTTGTGAGGTCCTCTACCACAACCCCAAAGGCTTCCAATCCCCCTACCCAACCCCAAGGGTTCCGATCCCCCTACCCAACCCCGAAGGGTTCCGATCCTCCTACCCAACCCCGAAGGGTTCCGATCCCAATACCCCAACCCCAAAGGATTCCCACCCCCCCCCCTACCTCAACCCCGAAGGAAGCCCCCAGTCCTCAAGGG
>JAQQPU010016982.1:7514-19241 GCA_029168905.1 Artemia sp. Kazakhstan ARC1039 | reverse complement strand
ATCCATTTTAAGACTATTGTATACCTCTTGTTTAATAATTTCCCTGTTGTTAGCATCAAAAGCAGCAGGCACATGACTAGAGGCAAGTTTTTCAACAGAGGCCTCAACAAAAGAACCAACCTCCTTGGACAGTGCCTCACTGACAACTTCTGCCATAGTATGTTTAAGGTTTTGGTCATTAAGTGAATCTGCAATTAGCTTCTGCTTGTTCTTAAGGGTGTTAATGTGTGAGGTGAGCATAGTAATCTGCTCATTAATAGATTCAGCTTCACTGTACTGGATGGAGCATTCTGATCTCATGTCTCTGTGATAGGTGGTCTATAGCTCTTTTTAGAGTTGTCACCCATGATGGAGGCTAAAATGAACTCCAAACTAGGCTAATCAAGCTACAAGCCAACAATAAAAGGCAAGGGATCTTCCGGCTGGCACTAGCAATTATAAAAAGGTTCTAATTACTGCGAAGGAGAGGTGTAGGCACCAGGCAGAAAAATAAGAAGACTGTACCTGGGGGGTCCCCAATTACACCCCTGGGGCTGGGGCTGCTAGGCTTGCCTGCCTTTTCCACTGGACTGGTAGGCAGGCTAAACCAGTTCTTCAGACAAATTCAATTTAACGAGAAGGTTAATGATGCCAGATATTACACTTAAACAAACAATAAAGATTCTAATTCGCAAACTTTCAGGGCCACCACTACTCCTACAGGATTACAGGATTTATCATTGAGACCCTTGGCTTGTCCGAGAAGTGTCAGAGCAGTAATTTGAAACTTAACTTCAGTGAATGTTGAGTGGTATGTTGAACTAAATCAAAAGACACTATTTACATTCAGGATATGAAAAAGGCGTATCTACAGTATCTTAGGAGTACATAAGGGTATTAACTTGAAATTGTCAGGAACACCACTACTGCTAATACTGCTACGACTGCGACTACTTGTGACTATGACTGCAACTACATGCGATAACTTCTACTTGTGAGTAGGCTACTTCAGGAAATTTTGAAGGGGATATTGAAAAACATCAAAAACCCATTATGTGCATGCAGTTGTCAAAAGGGTGATTAGCAATTTCTCGGAACTCCAGACGGTATTAAGTTGAAACTTTAAGGGCTTGTTGAAGGGGAAGTTAGAAAGAGGTTGGAGGGCAATCAAGCTCATTTAAATGCCTGCCTGAAGACTGATGAATTTTGATAAAGCCACTTTGTTAAAACAGTCAAAATCCTGATAACTATGCCTCTGGGGATACCCTGTTCCTAAAACCCCTGGGGAAAGGATTATAAATTCTGCAATTTGCCCATTATGTACATGCAGGATTTAAAAGTAACAGAGGAATGTTTAATACAGGATGTGTCCGAGAAGGCTATGGGTATAAGGGGGAGCTTCAAGATATGTTGAGGGGTATGTTAAACTAAACCAAAGACATAATGCGCATCCAAGTGTCCAAATAGTGTATCTGCAACATCTTAGGAATAACTAAGGTTATCAACTTGAAACTTTCAGGGCCACCATTACTCCGACTACAATTGCGACTACTTGAGTTTGGAACTACAACTACTTGTAAATGCGACTACCCCGGACTATAACTGCAGCTTCTTGAGATTTTAGCTACTTTCAATTGCGACTACTGTCATAAAATGTTGAGGGCGATATTAAACAAAACCAAAACACACCATATGCATGCTGGCTCTCAAAAGTACGAGATTTTTTTTATCTGATACTGAACCGCGAGCAGTAGTCATAACATTCAGTTTTTGTGTTTCCACTGTAGGTTCTTCTTGAAATGGTTCCTCATTCAAGTTGATTAAATGTTATGGAAGCCTGTTTTGTCCAAGCTTTTTGTTTATTTGCTTTAATTTTCCCTCGGTTTCTGCAGAGTACCTAAGCTAAATTCTCTGTTATTCTGCTTCTTTTCCACGTTCCACAAAGTACTTTTGCAAACTACCTAGTTTGCAAACGTCCTTTTTTTGTGTTGCGTTTCTTTCCTCTGGTCCAAAATATTTGACTGGAATACTATAGTACTTGATCAGGGCAATAAATAGAAACCAAAAATCAATGCCCTTAAGTATCTGCGGTTGCCACAGAAACTAAAAATATTCAACATGTTAAAGATACCCTGGTGTTTTGCTATTTCCTTCCGCCTTAAGATAGATTAAATAAAAAAAACAAGTTTTTTTTTTACTGAAAGTAAGGGAAGACATTAAAACTTAAAACGAACAGAAATTATTCCGTACCTGAAAGGGGCTGTCCCCTCCTCAACGCCTCACTCTTTACGCTAAATTTAGACTCTTTCTCACAACTTTTTTTAAAACAATAAAAACCAGGTGCAAACCTAGGGTTTTGAGTTGGGAGGGAAGGTATTAAAAGAAAGTTCCGATAAAATCGTCCTTCTCATCGACAAATGCAGAACTGTAAGCTAAATTTTATAAACGCCCTAAGTTCCAAGACGTCGACACTGCATGTCGACACCTTAGGATTTTGGGGGGAGTACCCCCTCTTACCTGCAACCCTGTCTATTTCCAATCTGTCCTACAACTTTTCACCGCAATACGAAAATGATGAGCCTTAATTATTTTCTTTTGAACAAAAACCGTAGGCACACAGTACTTGTCGTTACAATGGCTAAACTGATGCAGGGCAAACATTTTGAGATGGCCATATTTCAAGTTTGGTGCTCTTGCATACAAGACAAAACTTGACATGCCTCCTTCTTAGACGTTCTCCTGTCACGGAAGGTCACATGTTGCATGTTTTGACTCAACTGATCCATTCGATTTAAGACTGTATGTTAGAAAGGTAAACAAACAATCCAAGCACTTAATATTCTAGGTTATAGAAATTTTCAAAAGGGTAGGAATTCGTAAGGTGGCCATCAAACAAATAGCAGTCATCCCCATCTCAAGGAAGACAAAAACGCAAAACTGGCACAATTTCCTAAGTTTATTTATTATTCTTTTTCCTGAACCCTCCCCCCCTCCTTCCTCTAAAAACATATCTTCAAACGGTCAAACGGTCATTGAAGCGATATGCATAACAAATATCGATTGCCACTCTTCTTTGTTGTTTTGGTTTTCCTTGGTATAGTTTATATTCTTCTAAAAGAACACAATATGTTAAAGGAATTGAAAGACAAAACATGAAGTTCCTCATTAAAAATAAGTATTCGACACATCAATTTTAGCTTAATTAATGATGCAGAAAAATTGACAAACAAGGCCAAACTTCCAAGACATAATAGACGTCTTAAATAACGGTTCCTACGCCATCAATACTAAAATGCATGCACTTCTGAAATAAAATCATGTGTCCCTAATGAACTGTTGATTCTTTCATAATATGGATCATCAGATGCATAAGACTTAGTGTTTTAATTGAGTATTAACTAAACTAGCGGTGTATTTGTTACTCTTGTTATGACTGGCGCCATCAAGTATATATTTAAGAGGATTCGGTACCTTAAACATCATTTTGTGAGCCTCAACGTCGGCTGACAGTCACAAAGGCGAAAAATTCATTATACTCCCAAAGGACTGCTTATCATTGAAACCTATTTAGAACTGGTCATTTTATTATGAAATTTGATTGAAATACATTAAAATTGTGTCGGCAAAATTTTCAATCAAAGAGGGTTGCACCACAGAATATTCGAAGAGCTGTTAAATTAATCGAATGGCATTTCGTTTGAGGTGATTTTTAACATTTACCTAGCATGTATACTAGAACCTTTTTAGGGACAACCCTTTCCTGAATTTTAAAAAGAAAATTCTGCTCCGTTTGCTCAAAAAAGAAAATTTACACTTCATAATGATATACGTTTTCCTAAAACTAAATATATCTATCTCCGGCACAAAGCAAGAGAAGCTTCAAGGTTTTTCTAAGATTTTTACGGAAAGTAGATGTCGGTTTTTAGTTTTATGCCGTTCATTCGGATCACTTATCCGTACTCTACAAGTTACGGCCAGACCACCCAATAAATCTTAAATAGTTTGGCCACACAAACTAAAAAAGCCTATAATGGACGAGATGGGTTGATTCTTTATGGCATCGAATCCACCTAAACATAAAAGGAGGCAACATTTTTCTGGGCAGACGCTTTATTTTGACCTACAATCATGAATTAAGTTAGAGCAAATGGCTGGATTAAAAAATATTTCGGTTAAAAACAACAATTCACTAGAATTTCTTGCAGAAATTGCTCTACCGCTCCCTCCCCCCGCCCTTTGTCCTTTTTTTAATCGAAACTTTGCGCAGCGGCAGTAGAGTAGTAGGTACCATTTCTAAGGGTTTATTTCTCTTCCTATGTTATTCTACGGGGCCCCTACACCTTTTCAAAGAGAGTGAGTATCCTCTCACACATATGTCCCTTGGTACCTTTCCAAGCAAAGTGATCTTTTGAAACTATGGACGAGATAATGTAATGCAATCAGACTGGTTTCTGAGGTAACACCTATTTTTTGGATAATTGCCTTAACTTGAGAGTAGTTTGTTAGGAATGCGTCGCTGCTAATTAAAAAATCGGATGCTAAACTTAGAATTAATTGATTGGCATATGGTTTTAAATCATTTTGTGTAAAAGCTAACTCTATTTGCAAAAAAGGGTAAGAGATTCGCGAATCAGACTGTATGACCGATATTAATTGAATAATAGGGGAAAAACAGAGCTAGATAACATATGCGAATTGGATCGTATGAAGAAGGCGAAAAAGGGTTAAACTGATTAGCAGTTAAGGTAACCCCGAAGGGCTTGTTAACTCAGGCAATTTGTTATAAATTTGAAACAACATTAATCTATGAAAACAGTTAACGATGATAGAATGACATTGTGAGTTGACCGAGCTTTACCTCTCCGATGTGTTCTGTATAATACACAAGTGGTGTTTGAACAGTGTTGTCAATTTAAAATAGGATCTAACATTATAGTGTACTAAAAAGTTGATACTAAGAGATATGTAGATGACAAGAAAAAAATTTTAATAATGAAATTCAGAACAACCCTTAGAAATCCTTGCAAATCAAGTAGTAAGGTGTATGCATATCCCTCCCCCCTAACTTTTTGCCCCCTTTTTTTTAACATGATATATCTTTTTCAACTTTTTTTTACCTCTCTTAGAATGACATGTAACATACTTAAAAATAAATGAGAATGATATAGAAATGTTAGTCTCAACTTTTACAATTAGAAAAATATTGTTTGTAGTAGTACTTTTTTTTATTGGACTAATTTTTTTTTGGAGTTCGAAATTATTCAACTTGTTTTTTTTCACGTATCTTAAAATGACATGAAATATGCTTATGGCTCTAACAATTGTACTCTATGCTTGCTCAGAGACACGATGTAGCTTTCCCAATGGTACTCTATGTCCGTTTATCGACACTACCTAGTTTATTGGATGTATTAAATCAGTATTTTTTGCACACTGAAACAATAAACACAACTCATATCTCTAAGAAGTGAAGATGAAGCATTTTAAGAAAGTATGTTCACATGATATTGTTATTGAAGCACTGAATGCTGACAAGGAGAAACATTTAAACTATGAAATAAGTACAAGTGGTAGCACCATCGAAAACGTATGCGTGCATTGTCATGACAGTAAGGAATTAAATTTCTCCAGGGACTTCAACCCCCCAAAGATCCCCTATCCCTAAACTCAAAGGGGCCCCCTCCCCTCGAACTTTTTGGCCCCCTCCCCCCATTTTTTTTAAATTTTTTTTCCGTTTTTTTTTTAAATTTTTTTATTATTTTTTTTAACAAGTTATATTTTTTCAAACTTTTTTACATGTCTTCGAATGAGATGAAACATACTTAAAACATTGAAAAATCACATTTAAGCTTTTCCAAACTCAAAATGAGAATGGTATGGATATGTTAGTCATGACCTTTACTATTAGAAAAATAGTGTTTGTAGTAGCAATTTTTTTATTGGACGAAATTTTTTTGTTTTGGACTTCGAAATTATTCAACTTTTTTTATGTATCTTAAAATGACATGAAATATGTAAGAAAATCTTAATGACATGATGTAAGAAAAGGAATTGGCATACATCTATTGTCAGACACATGGGATAACATTGACAAAATCTAGGTATCAGAATGAATAAATTCTTTATCAACATCCGTTGTTGGATATGTCATTATGAAAAAAATTTAAGTAAGTATTAAACTCTTTCTTGAAGTCACCTCTTGGATACACAATGCAGAAACTTCATTTAAAAAATTAGGAAAAAAATTGTAAGCAAGTAAAAAACTCTTTCTTGAAGTCACCTCTGGGATACACTATGCAGAAATTTCATTTAAGAAATTGTGAAAAATTGTAAGTAAGTAGCAAATTCTTTCTTTAATTCACCTCCTGAATAAATAAAAAAGACATTTCATTCAAGAAATTATGAAAAAATTCTAAGTAAGTAACAAACTCTTTATTGTTTTTACCTCTTGGATACACGATGCAGAGATTTCTTTCAGGAAATTATGAAAAATTGTAAGTAAGTAACAAACTCTTTCTTGAAGTCACCTCTTGGATACACAATGCAGAAATTTCATTTAAGAAATTATGAAAAAAACGTAAGTAGCAAATTCTTTCTTGAATTCGCATCCTGGATAAACAAAAAAGATATTTCATTCAAGAAATTATGAAAAAATTCTAAGTAAGTAACAAACTCTTTATTGTTTTCACGTCTTGGATACACGATGTAGAAATTTAATTCCAAAAATTATGAAAAAATTCTAAGTAAGTAACAATCTCTTTCTTGAAGAACCCTCTTGGATACACAATACGGAAATCTCAATCAAGAAATTATGAAAAAATTGCAAGTAGGTAACAAACTCTTTCTTGAAGTCACTTCTTGGAAACACAATGCAGAAACTTCATTTAAGAAATTATGAAAAAATTATAAGTATGTAAGTAAGTAAATAAAAAATTCTTACTTGAATTCACCACCTGGATAAACCAAAAAGATAATTCATTCAAGAAATTGTGACAAAATTCTAAGTAAGTAGCAATATCTTTCTTGAAGTCTCCTCTTGGATACACAATAAGGAAATTTCATTCAAGAAATTATGAAAAATTTGCAAGTATGTAACAAACTCTTTCTTGACGTCACCTCTTGGATACACAATGCAAAAACTTCATTTAAGAAATTATGAAAAAATTGTAAGTATGTAAGTAAGTAAGTAACAAATTCTTCCTTGAATTCACCACCTGGATAAACCAAAAAGACATTTCATTCAAGAAATTGTGGCGAAATTCTAAGTAAGTAACAATCTCTTTCTTGAAGTCCCCTCTTGGTTACACAATACGGAATTTCATTCAAGAAATTATGAAAATATTTGTAAGTAAGTAAAAACTTTTTATTGATTTCACCTATTGGATACACAATACAGATACTTCATTCAAGAAATTATGAAAAAATCGCAAGTAAGTAACAAACTCTTTATTGATTTCACCTCTTGGATACACAATACAGAAATTTCATTCAATAAATTATGAAAAAATTGTACTTAAGTAAAAAACTCTTTTTTGAAGTCACCTCTTGGATACACAATCCAGAAACTTCATTTAAGAAATTAGAAAAAAAATGTAAGTAAGTAACAAACTCTTTCTTGAATTCGCCGTTTGGATGCACAATATAGAAGTTTAATTTAGGAAATTATGAAAAAAATTGTAAGTAAGTAACAAACTCTTTCTTGAAGTCACCTCTTGGATACACAATGCAGAAATTTCATTTAAGAAATTATGAAAAAATTGTAAGTAAGTAGCAAATTATTTCTTGAATTTGCCTCCTGGATAAACAAAAAGGACATTTCATTCAAAAAATTATGACAAAATTCTAAATAAGTAACAAACTCTTTAGTGTTTTCACGTCTTGGATACACGATGTAGAAATTTCATTCCAGAAATTTTGAAAATATTTGTAAGTAAGTAACAAACTTTTTATTGATTTCACCTCTTGGATACACAATACAGATATTTCATTCAAGAAATTATGAAAAAATTGCAAATATGTAACAAACTCTTTATTGTTTTCACATCTTGGATACACAGTACAGATATTTCATTCAAGGAATTATGAAAAAATTGCAAGTAAATAACAAACTCTTTCTTGAAGTCACCTCTTGGATAGACAATGCAGAAACTTCATTTAAGAAATTACGAAAAAATTATAAGTAAGTTAGTAAGTTAGTAAGTACAAATTCTGCCTTGAATTCGCCACCTGGATGAACAAAAAAGACATTTCATTCAAGAAATTATGACAAAATTCTAAGTAAGTAACAAACTCTTTCTTCAGTTCACCGTTTGGATGCACAATACAGAAATTTAATTCAGGAAATTATGAAATAAAATTGTAAGTAAGTAACAAACCCTTTCTTGACTTCTCCTCCTGCATACACAGTACAGAAATTTCATTCAATCAATTATCAAAAAATTGTAAGTAAGTAAAAAACTCTTTCTTGAATTCACCTTTTGGATACACAATACAAAAACTTCATTTAAGAAATTAGAAAAAATGTAAGTAAGTAAGTAAGTAAAAAACTCTTTCTTGAATTTTCCGTTTAAATGCACAATACAAAAATTTAATTCAGGAAATTATGAAAAAAAATTGTAAGTAAGTAACAAACTCTTTCTTGAAGTCACCTCTTGGATACGCAATGCAGAAATTTAATTTAACAAATTATGAAAAAAAAGTGTAAGTAAGTAGCAAATTTTTCCTTGAGTTCGTCACCTGGATAAACAAAAAACACATTTCATTTTAGAAATTATGAAAAAATTGTAAGCAAACTCTTTATTGTTTTCACGTCTTAGATACACGATGCAGAAATTTCTTTGAAGAAATTATGGAAAAATTTTAAGTAAGTAACAATCTTTTTCTTGAAGTCCCTACTTGGATACAAAATACGGAAATTTCATTCAAGAAATTATGAAAATATTTGTAAGTAAGTAACAAACTCTATTGATTTCACCTCTTGGATACACAATACAGATACTTCATTCAAGAAATTATGAAAAAATCGCAAGTAAGTAACAAACCCTTTATTGTTTTCACCTCTTGGATATACAACACGGAAATTTCATTCAATAGATTATGAAAAATTTTTAAGTAAGTAACAAACTCTTTCTTAAAGTCACCTCTTGGATACACAATGCAGAAACTTTATTTAGGAAATTATGAAAAAATTGTAAGTAAGTAAGTAACAAATTCTTTCTTCAATTCACCTCTTGGATAAATAAAAAGACATTTCATTCAAGAAATTATGACAAAATTCTAAGTAAATAACAAACTCTTTTTTGAATTCGCCGTTTGGATGCACAATACAGAAATTTCATTCTGGAAATTATGGAAAAAATTTGCAAACAAACTCTTTCTAGAACTCACTTCCTGGACAGACAATACAGCAATTTCACTCAAGAAATTATGAAAAAATTGTAAGTAAGTAACAAACTCTTTCTTGAATGCACCTCTTGGATACACAATACGAAAATTTCATTCATGAGATTATGAAAAAATTGCAAGTAAGTAAAAAACTCTTTCTTGAATTCTCCTCCTGGATACACAATACAGACACTTCATTCATGAAATTATAGAAAAAATGGTAGGTAAGTAACGAACTCTTTCTTGAATTCACCTCTTGGGTACACAATACGGAAATTTCGTTCAAGAAATTAGGAAAGAATTGTAAGTAAGTAAGTAACAAAATATTTCTTGAATTCAACTCATGGATACATAATACTGAAATTTCATTCAAGAAATTATGAAAAAATTGTAAGTAAATAACTAACTCATTGGATACATCAGATAACATACATAAGATCCAAGTTCTATTTATTTTGACTTTATGCATCATAACGTTGAATTTAGGTTAGACCGGCTATAGATAGCAACACACCCGCTCAGACATACAGTCATAGTGAGAGAGACATGCAAAAAGTTGGGTTAATTCAGGTTCACTTAGAGTGGGCCATAATTTCTTGACTGAAATGTCTTTTTGTTTATCTAAGAGGCGAAATGAAGAAATAATTTATTACTTACTTACTTACAATTTTTTAATAATTTCATATTTGAAGTTTCTGCATTGTGTATCCAAGAGGTGACTTCAAGAAAGAGTTTGTTGCTTACTTACAATTTTTTCATAATTTATTAAATTAAATTTCCGCATTGTATATCCAAGAGGTGAAAACAATAAAGAGTTTGTTACTTACTTGCGATTTTTTCATAATTTCTTGAATGAAGTATCTGCATTGGGTATCCAAGAGGTGAAATCAATAAAGAGTTTGTCACTTACTTACAAATATTTTCATAATTTCTTGAATGAAATTTCCGTATTGTGTATCCAAGAAGGGACTTCAAGAAAGAGATTGTTACTTACTTAGAATTTTTTCATAATTTCTTGAAAGAAATTTCTGCATCGTGTATCTAAGACGTGAAAACAATAAAGATTTTACTTACAATTTTTTCATAATTTCGTAAATGAAACGTCTTTTTTGTTTATCCAGGTGGCGAATTCAAGGAAGAATTTGCTACTTACTTACATTTTTTTCATAATTTCTTAAATGAAATTTCTGCATTGTGTATCTTAGAGGTGACTTCAAGAAAAAGTTTGTTACTTTCTGACAATTTTTGTTTAATAATTTCCCGAATTAAATTTCTGTATTGTGCATTCAAACGGCGAATTCAAGAATGAGTTTGTTACTTACTTACTTACTTCCATTTTTTCCTAATTTCTTAAATGAAGTTTCTGCATTGTGTATTCAAAAGGTGACTTCAAAAAAGAGTTTTTTACTTACTTACAATTTTTTCATAATTGATTGAATGAAATTTCTGTATTGTGTAAAAAGGAGAAGAATTCAATAAAAATTTTGTAACTTACTTACAGTTTTTTTCATAATTTTCTAAATCAAATTTCTGTATTGTGCATCCGAAGGGCGAATTCAAGAAAGAGTTTGTTACTTACTTACTTACTAACTTACTTACAATTTTTTTCATAATCTCTTAAATGAAGTTTCTGCATTGTGTATCCAAGAGGTGACTTCAAGAAAGAGTTTGTTTCTTACTTGCAATTTTTTCATAATTTCTTGAATGAAATATCTCTACTGTGTATCCAAGAGGTGAAAACAATAAAGAGTTTGTTACCTACTTGTAATTGTTTCATAATTTCTTGAATGAAATATCTGTATTGTGTATCCAAGAGGTGAAATCAATGAAGAGTTTGTTACTTACTTACAAATATTTTCATAACTTCTCGAATGAATTTTCTACATCGTGTATCCAAGACGTGAAAACAATAAAGAGTTTGTTACTTACTTAGAATTTTGTCATAATTTTTTGAATGAAATGTCCTTTTTGTTAATCCAGGAGGCGAATTCAAGAAATAATTTGCTACTTACTTACAATTTTTTCATAATTTCTTCAATGAAATTTCCGCAATGTTTTTCCAAGAGGTGACTTCAAGAAAGAGTTTGTTACTTACTTACAATTTTTTTTCATAATTTCCTGAAATAAATTTCTGTATTGTGCATCCAAACGGCGAATTCAAGAAAGAGTTTGTTACTTACTTACTTACATTTTTTTCCTAATTTCTTAAATGAAGTTTCTGCATTGTGTATCCAAGAGGTGAAATCAATAAAGAGTTTGTTACTTAATTACAAATATTTTCATAATTTCTTGAATGAAATTTCCGTATTGTGTATCCAAGTTAACTCTTGGATACACAATACGGAAATTTCATTCAAGAAATTA
>JAQQPU010016981.1:0-14708 GCA_029168905.1 Artemia sp. Kazakhstan ARC1039 | reverse complement strand
TTGATAAGTGCGACCAGTGGGAAAATACTTACCCTGGTATGATTGGAAAAAACCCTAAACGTGACTTCAGTTTATTTCTAAGGGATTGGTATCGTCACGGCTTTAAATTGTATTGGGAAGAAGAATTTGGAGCACGTTTCAATTGTAAAAACATGAAGAGAGTATGGTTCCTGCGTCATCGTTGTGAGGACAATGCAAGTAATGATTATAAACCTATCGATTTTTATTTGGCTGTGACAGAAAGTGATTCTTCATATGAGAATATTGTGTGCGACATTACTTCAAATAATCAGATAGAAACAGGTGAATTTTTCAATATGAATCGTAACAGTATCATTGACTTCACAAGAAGATTTAATAAAAATGAAGTTACAATATATTGTGGAAAATGTGATCCGGACTTTGCCCAACAGGATCAGTACAAGTTGAATCCAAATGATCTGCCACCACTAATCGTTGTCGACGACGATGATGATGATGATGATGACAATCTAAATGACTATGAAGAAGAAGAAATCTAAACAAATGAAGACATTAGACTTTTTATAGTGCATATATATATTTTATTAATAAACAAATTCATACATTTTAAAACACTTTATTCTTAGGGCACTGAAATCAATACTGTACAGGTCTGAGAGGGTATTTTCTACTAGAAAGTCATTCAAACGTGGACTTTGTACATAAATGTTGAGAAATTTACTGAAAGTATAATCACGACATCGAAAAATGAAATAAAGTAATGCATGAAAACCACAGCTTTTGGTCGATGGATCCTGTACTCGCATCCGATTTTGAATAATTGTCTTCTCACTTCCTTCAAGGTAGTTTTTGATGTGTGGTGTGTAGAATGCATATGGTAGACCAAGAGGATCAAAAAATTCTATATTCTTCGCTGTTTGATAGATGCATAGCCAATGACCCGTCTGCACAGTCGATGGACTACTATTAACAATGATAATGGTTTTGTTAACAGTATGAATATATTGAAGAAAATCTGAGGGTATACAATAGGATTTGTATTTGGACATAAAAGGATCCATATTAAATACATTGATTATTTGATTGGTGTTCATGGTGCCAAGTCTAAAAGAACACTACCATCGGGGGTAATTTCCCAGTAGGTTTCAAATTGATTGAGTGAGATTAATGTTACACTCTCTGTCAATGGTTTGTCAAAGGTACACTCCAAACGTACAGTACCCGTTCGGACAATACTCATATCTTGAGTACCAGACAAGTCCAAAACAATGATACCATGACTTTTTGCGAACATTGAATCGGTAATACCATTTTCATATAGTTGAGAATCTCGATCTAGGGATTGCATTGTCAACTCATATAGGGTCCTATAGGATTTATCAAAGGACAAATTGTAGAGGGGAATTCCATTTACTTTACAGACAAGAGAGGAAAGTCCAAATAATTCAAATTCATGTGGCGAGGTTGTCCACGATCCTATGGCACTGGCACTTTTTACAAAAGTCAAGGTGAGTTTCGATGGAATTTCACCATTGATAAATGAAGAATCGGTGTAGGTACTTGATCCAGTGGCAATAGGACGTTGATTGGCGATTGTGTGAGGAACGAGCAGTTTGATATTATTTCCAGAGGCTCTTAGTTTTTCAATTGCCAAAGCAATAGAACTCATAACCTGTTGTTTTCGCACATGAAGTATTGCCGAAGTGAGATTGACATTAGCATCGGGTACTGCATCAAGTGTTTTTCTCAATATGAAATTGGACGGTGCAAGTTGTAACTTTATATAAATTTTAACATTGGGGGGCATCCATTGGGATATATTGAATATTTCATGATTGAGTCTACCAACTAAATGATACTCCTTGCTCACTGCCCAAGTGAGTTCACCGTCAGTATCAACATTTGTTCTATAGTCATAGCCCATTGGCAGACCTCTCAATTTCTTATAGGCCATTGGAGTCATCAAAATAAATTGTATGTAACTAGCATAGTTTGATAGATTGTTGCTGGTGCTCACCAATGTTCCATTTATGTAGACACATATTTGTTTAAATAAATTGTGTAGTATACCATTCTCATAGGATAGTCCATCGACGTTGGAGGGAGGTGAATTGTCGGACTTTTTCCTCACCACAACTTTTAAATCAATAAATGTGGACGATAAATCTATGAAGTAGTCTTCATTGGAATAAATTTGAAAATGTATGTTTTCAGAGAGAGGTTGCTGTGGATAGAATTGTTCATAGTACCCATGTTTTACACTGACATCCACACTTTCTGCATTGAAAAGATTTAGAGATGTGGTGACAGTGGGATGAGACTCCTTGTGGGGTAGATATGCCATCTAGGAAAAGAAATCCCTTTTCGATCTAACAATTTTTCTTCTTGGTTTCTTTTTCTTACCTTTCTTTGAAAAGAGTGATGATGATGATGTCTTTCGCTTCTGAGCTGAGTAGAGACTGATGAGTGAAGGGATGTTTCTCTTCCTTTTAAAACCTTTTCCACTTTGTTTCAATCGCTCGCCAAGGGATCGTGCGCTGGACCTGAGATTTTTTGAAACACTTTCTTTAAAATCTTTACCATCCCTCCAATCGTGTAGCGTAGAGGATGCAAAATCTGCAGCAACCGGCGCAATATATTTTTTAGCCAGCGGTATTGCAGTACGAAACAGCTTAGCAAACCAACTGCCAAGACCGTAGCCCGACATTGACGAACGGCCTTTATAATAGTCCATTCCATGACCCAATTGTCGTGGTTGGAGAGCAGTAACATAACAATCAATATCAGGGCATACAAATATATTTTTTCTATTAGCCATTTTGTTGTTGTTGTTGTTGCTGAATGGGTCAAAAATGACATGTAATCACGGCCAAACCTTTTGTTATTGCTAGAGGATCACCTAATTCACTTCTTAGTGTTAACTGACAGAGTTCCAAATACGAAGTGTTTACAGGTACATACTGAAGATGCTTTATATTATAGCGATGAACTTGTTCATGAGTTGTTTTTCGTTCAAGAACACGTAGGACGGGGACATTTGAATTACCAACTCTCGATGTTTCCACAAAGGAGGCGTAGAGAAATATGCAAGAGTCGGAGGCGAGACCAGGTGGATAATCAGCAAAAATAACTTGATCAATCCCGCTAACAGTTCCAGCGTTTTTCCCATTGATCATATTCTGTTTAAAGCCAAGAACATCTCTCAGATTATCATTGAGATGAATCAGTTCAGTGTCAACAGGTGATGTAATGTAAATCCTATCATGTTCCATTGAATAATTCAAATGGAATGTACCATTCCTACGATATGAGATTTTTCTATTGATTGCACGACACAAATCCGTAATAGTACCATATTCTTTATATCTCAATGTAACATCCGGGTATTCACTAGATTTAAGTGCTTCAACCTATTCATACTCAACAAAGAGTGACCAATCGAATGGCATAACTTTTATATTATACACACGATCCTTTCTCAGGATATCATAGGTATTTTTGAGAATGCAGTCTACAAGAGCCACTTCATACTTTCCATCATCGAATTTGATGGCGGGGGAGAGTTTCGTCCAAAAATCACTTGTTTTATTCAAATCATTGTAGAGAGGATCGGAGATATTGGACATAAACGTTACATAAAAACCATTGGGCATTGTCAATATCTTCAACACTGATCCAAGAATCAAAATCAGAGTTGTATCCTAGCCAACGAACAAGCAACTGTTTCATGCCCCTGTAAGTACGAATCTTTAATATCTTTTCAATCTGATAGATTCTAGTGTTTTTAACTTTTCGTAATTCATAATCATAAAAGCCGCCAAGAATCCCATTATCTTTCATGTCACGTAGACGATACGTTATGGGTGTAGTGTCCAAGAGTTTGGAGACTTTAAAAAGTTCAGTGGACCATAAGTAATTACCCTTTTCAAAAACATTAGTAGTTCGATTGATTCGAACAGTATCACCAACATTGAATTTCTTCTTTTTCTTTTCATTACCACCAGCACCATTGGAATACTGTTTAAGAAAAGTGTCAAATGTATTGACATCACGATGAACTTCTGTTGGGATTGAGTTGGACAGGGATCGATGTGGACGTTGATTATAAATCAACATGATTTTATCCAAATCATGAATAAAAGCAGCTGTATTTTTTAAAGTGCAATATCTAGAAATTAAAAGTCGAATAGTTCTTATCAGTCGTTCGGCCAATGCTGCCTTTATTGGACTATGACTATGATAGAGGATTGTATTATATTTCAGCAGAATCTTCTTTACATGGGGATTAACAAATTCACTACCCCGATCTGTTTGAATCTTCTTATAGCAATCCTGTCCAAGGATGATTTCAAGAGCTGTAGCAACTTCTTCGCCGCTCTTTGACCGCAGTGGAACGGCATATGCATAGCGACTAAAAACACTGATTGCAAGTATAATGTACTTGTATGGGTGATTGTGACGCCGTTGAATCTCATCCAGAGTCAAAAGATCTGCTTGTAGTATTTGTAATGGGAAAAAGGCTTTAGTTTTTCGATAGTGATTACCACGAACTCTACGATTACGATGTAGAGTGTAACTTGATTCATTCTGTAGATACTCTGCCGCCCGGTTCTTTTCAAGTCCAGTGACTTGAGCAAGTGTGGTGGGTGAACTTAAACTTCCCACTGCACCAATATTCTCATAAACATGTTTCAATACCAACCATTTTGAACGTAAACACGTAGTGAAGTGTCCACTGCCCATTTGCATACTAACAGGTGATGGTGAGGGGGATGCAGTGATATTAAGACGTCTTCGCTTGACTCCACCACTCATAACTCTTGCCAAATCATTGTTTCCACTTGGCGTGCTAGCAGTATTTTCCGAAAATGATTTAAAAACATCTTTTGATATTTGACTAAATTCCTTTAATCGTTTTAAAATATGTTTATTGGCAATAAGGCTATTGGGAAAGTTTGATGAATTTAAAAATGTATGCAGGTGACTGTCAAATGATACAAGTCTTTTACAATTCGTGACCAAATCTGATAATAAATCAAGTAGAATATATGTCTTGCCACGTATTACAACCTGATTCCCATTGGCATCAATTTGAACATGTTCACTGTCATTGAGATATGTCAAGAGTCTTTTACACTGTTCACGATAGGAATGTGGCATTAGATCTGCAACACTTGTCATAACTTTAGACAAATCTTCTTCTTCTTCTTTTGGTATTATCGTTGTTGTTGATGATGATGATGATGATGCAGTCATTTCCTTATTGGGATCAATAGCATTTACCTTGAGGGGTCTCTCACGATAGGGCTTGTGTTTGTCCACTCGGCGAAATGCATTTTGAAGCAGAATTAATTTTTCATCGTCGGCAATTGTCTCATTGTTAATGAATTTATTGAGATTGTCCTCGAAATGTTCCTTTGGCGAAAGGGCGAGCCTAAAACCCCCCAGAGTCCCTAGGGCAATGGTTGTAAGTTGTGCCCTGGGGGACATATAAGGTTTTTATAGATAGAGTTGTCATAAAAACTTCAAAAGGAGCTCATTCAATTGGAAATTGAGATGGCTAGTGCCCTTTTTAATAGTTGAAAGTGATTGGAGGGTAAGTAACCCCCCTCTCACGCCCACCATTCCCCAAAACACATCCAATCAAAATTTTCAGATAGCCATTTTGTTCAACGTTGCAGAAAGTTCTGGAAATTAAGTCTTTGAGGATGACAACCCCCAGCCCTCAGGGCAAGGGTTGTAAGTTATGCCCTGGGGGCATTTAAGGTTTTTATTGAAATATATATTTGTCGTAGAAACTTCAGAAGGGCTCATTTGGTTTGAAATTGAAAGGGCTAGTGCCTTTTTTAATAGTTGAAAGTGATTGGAGAGCGACTAACGCCCTTCTAACGCCCACTATTTTCCCAGAAACATCCAATCAAATTTTGAGATGTTTGATGAGCCATTTTGTTTAACGTAGTTGAAAGTTCTGGAAATTAGATCTTAAAGGATGACAACCACCCTCACAGCCCTTAGGGTATAAGGTGTTTATAGAAAGCGTTGTCGTAGAAACTCAAAAAGGGCTTATACGATTGGAAATCGAAAGGCCTAGTGCCCTTTTTAATAGTCGAAAGTGATTTGAAGGCTTGACCTTTTCATAGGCAGCACAATCGCGCTGCTAAGTAAACAAAGATGTTGGCACAATGCATTTTTTTTCTTGGCCTTAGACCAGGGTACTTCATATCGAAGGAGTTGTCGTAGAAACTTCGAAAAGGGCTCATTCAATTGGAAATTGAAGTGGCTAGTGCCCTTTTTAATATCGAAAGTGATTGGAGGGCAACTAGCCGCCCCCCTACGCCCATCATTCCCCCAAACACATCCAATCAAAATTTTGAGATAGCCATTTTGTTCAGCGTAGTTGAATTCAAGATAGAAAATATGTTTTTGGTGAGGTCACTCCCCCCAATCCTCAAGGCAAGGGTTTTAAGTTAAGCCCTGGGGGGCATATCAGAACGATGTTGGCACAATGTATTACTTATTATTTTTTTTCCTTTAGACCAGGGCACTTCGTATCGAAGAAGTTGTCGTAGAAACTTCGAAAAGGGCTCATTCAATAGGAAATTGGAGTGGCTTGTGTCCTTTTTAATAGTCGAAAGTGATTGAAAGGCAACTAACACCCCTTCCACTCCCACCATTTCCCGAGACACATCCAATCAAAATTTTGAGATAGCAATTTTGTTCAGCGTAGTTGATTTCCAGATAGAAATTATGTTTTTGAGGAGGATACTCCCCCACAGTCCTCAGAGCAAGGGTTGTAAGTTATGCCCTGGGGGCATATAAGGTTTTTACAGAAAGAGTTGTCGTAGAAACTTCAAAAAGCCTCATTCGATTGGAAATTCAAAGGGCTAGTGCCCTTTTTAATAGTCGAAAGCGATTTGGGGGCAACTAAACCCCCTCTTACGGCCACCTTTTCCCAAAACACATCCAATCTCACCCACGCCCTTTCCGCACCCACGCGCTTTCTTCCCAAATGCATCCGATAAAAATTTTGAGATAGCTATTTTGTTAAAAATAGTTCAAAGATCATATAACAAAAACTCCGGTGTCGATGCAACCCCCCCCCAGGGCCCGGGGGCAGGCGTTATAAGTTATTTCCTTAGGGCATATATGGTTCTTATGGAAGGGATACTCGTATAAACTTCCAAGAGGGCTCATTTGATTGGAAATTGAAAGGTCTAGTTCACTTTTTATGAGTCAAAAGAGATTGGAGGCACCTACCCCCCCCCTCCATGCCCTTTTTTTCTCAAACCCATCCGATAAGAGCTTTGAGCTATTTTTTAAAAATAGTTGAAAGACCATATAACGAAGACTCCAGGGTCAATAAAGCCCCCTAAGGCACGAGGGCAGGCGTTGTAAGGTATGTCCTGGGGGAATATATGGTTCTTATGGACGGGATGCTCGTAAAAACTTCAGAGAGGGCTCATTTGATTGGAAATTGAAAGTTTTAGTTCAGTTTTTGAGGGTCAAAAGAGATTGGAAGGAAAGCCCCCCCCCCCCCAACCCACACCCCTTTTTCCCAAAATGCATCCGATAAAATTTTGAGATAGCCATTAAGTTAAAAATTGTTCAAAAGTCAGATAACAAAAACTCAGGTGTCGACAGAACCCCCGAGGTTCCTGGGGCAGGCGTTGTAAGTTATGCCCTGGGGCATATATGGTTCTTATGAAAAGGATGCTCGTATGAACTTCAGAGAGGGCTCATTTGATTGGAAATTGAAAGTTCGAGCGTACTTTCTTTTTAATAGTCAAAAGAGATCAGAGGGCAACTAGACCCCCCCCCCCCCACACCTTCCTTTTTTAAACCCATCTGATGAAAACTTTGAGATAGACATTTTGTTAAAAATAGTGGAAAGGTCGGATAAGAAAAACTCCGGTGTCAATACAACCCCCCAGGGCCCGGGGGAAGGCGTTCTAAGTTATTCCCTAAAGGCATGTATGGTTCTTATGAAAGGGATGCTCGTATAAACTTCATAGAGGACTCATTTGATTGAAAAATTGAAAGTACTAGTTCACTTTTTAAGAATCGAGAGATTTAAGGACAACTAGCCTGCTCCCACGCCCTTTTTCCCCAAACCCATCCGCTACAAATTTAGAGATAGCCAGTTTTTTGAACACTGTTTAAGAAAAAAAAGATAACCAAAACTCTGGTGTCAACATGACCCACCAGGGCCCGGGGGGTAGGTGTTGTAAGTGTTGTCCTGGGGGTGTATATGGTCCTTATGAAAGGGATGCTTGTATAAAATTTAAAGAGGGCTCATTTGATTGGAAATCGAAATTTGTAGTTCACTTTATAGAGTCAAAAGATATCTGAGGGCAACTAGTTCCCCTTTTTTCCCCAAGCCCATCCGATCAAATTTTTTTAAATAACCCTTTCATTAAAAATAGCTCAAAGGTCAGATAAGAAAAACTCCTGTGTCGACGCAACCCCCCAGGGCGAGGAGGCAGGCACTGTAAGTGATGCTCTGGGGGCACACGTAGTTCTTATGGAACGGATGCTCGTATAAACTTCGGAGAGGGCTCATTTAAATGGAAATTGAAAGTTCTTGTTCACTTTTTAAGAGTCAAAAGTGATCGGAGGGCAACTAGCCCTTCCTCCTCCACGCCCTAAACGCAAAAGATAAAAATTCTGAGATAAACATTTTGTTAAAAATAGTTCAAAGCTCAAATAACAAAAATTCCGGTGTCGTTAAAACCCCCCAGGGCCCAGAGGTAGGCCTTGTAAGAAAACTTGCCCCAGGCTCAACTTTTTCAACATTACCCATTAAATTTTTTTTCTTCAACATCAAAGTTTCATCAACGTATCTTAGGCAGCGCAATAGTGCTGCCTAAGCAAAGAACGATGTTGGCACGATGTATTTTTGTTCTCTTCGTCTTAGACCAGGGCACTTCGGATTGAAGGAGTTGTCGTAGAAACTTCGAAAAGGAGTCATTCGATTGGAAATTGGAGTGGCTAGTAACCTTTTTAATAGTCGAAAGTGATTGGAGGGCAACTAGCTCCCCCCCCCCCACACGCCCATCATTCCCCCAAACACATCCAATCAAAATTTTGAGATAGCCATTTTGTTCAGCGTAGTTGATTTCCAGATAGAAAATATGTTTTTGACGAAGTCAATCTCCCGAAACCCTTAGGACAAGGGTTTTAAGTTATGCCCTGGGGGTATATAAGAACGATGTTGCCACAATGTATTATTTATTATTTTTTTTCCTTTAGACCAGGGCACTTCTTATCAAAGAAGTTGTCGTAGAACCTTAAAAATGGGCTCCTTCAATTGGAAATCGGAGTGGCTTGTGCCCTTTTAATAGTCGAAAGGGACTGGAAGGCAACTAACACCCCTTCCACGCCCACCATTTCTCGAAACACATCCAATCAAAATTTTAGAGATAGCCATTTTGTTCAGCGTAGTTGATTTCCACATAGAAATTATGTTTTTGAGGAGGACACTCCCCAACAGCCTTCAGGGCAAGGGTTTTAAGTTACGCCCTGGGAGCCTATAAGGTTTTTATAGAAAGCGTTGTCGTAGAAACTTCAAAAAAGGCTCATTCGATTGGAAATTCAAAAGGCTTTTAATAGTCGAAAGTGATTGGAGGGCAACTAACCCCCCTCTCACGCCAACCTTTTCCCCAAACACTTCCAATAAAAATTTTGAGATAGTCATTTTGTTCAACGTAGTTGAAAGTTCTGGAAATTAGGTCTTTGAGGGTGACAATCGCCCCCCCCCCCAAAAAAAAAAATCCCTCAGGGCAAGGGTTGTAAGTTATGCTCTGGGGACATATAAGGTTTTTATAGAACGCGTTGTCGTAGAAATTTCAAAAAGAGCTCATTCGACCGGAAACTGAAATGGCTAGTGACCTTTTTAATAGTCGAAAGTGATTGGAAGGCAACTAACACCCCTTCCAAGCCCAATATTTCTCCAAACTCATCCAATAAAAATTTTGAGATAGCCGTATTGTTCCGCGCAGATTAAAGTTCAGGAAACTATACCTTTGAGCAGGACACTCCTCCACAGTCTTCAGGGCAAGGGTTATAAGTTATACCCTAGGGGTATATACGTTTTTATTGAAATCTTTGTCGTAGAAACTTGAAAAAAGGGCTCATTCGATTGGAAATTAAAAGGTCTAGTGACCTTTTCAATAGTCGAAAGTGATTTGAGGGCAACTACCCCCCCCCCCCTCTAACGCCCACCTTTTCCCCAAACACATTCAATCAAAATTTTTAGATGACCATTTTGTTCAGCGTAATTGATTTCCAGATAGAAACTATTTTCTATCTGGTTTTTATAGGGCAAGGGTGGTAAGTTATGCCCTTGGGGCAAATAAAGTTTTTATAGAACGCGTTGCCGTAGAAACTTCAAAAAGGGCTCATTCGATTGGAAATTGAAATGGCTAGTGCCCTTTTTAATAGTCAAAAGTGATTGTAAGACACCTAATACCCCTTCCACGCCCACCATTTCTCCAAACACATTCAATCAAAATTTTCAGATATCCATTTTGTTCAACGTAGTCGAAAGTTCTGGAAATACGGTCTTTTAGAATGATAACCCCATCTGAGCCCTCAGTACAAGGGTTGTAAGTTATGCCCTGGGGACATATGAGGTTTATATAGAAAGTTTTTATGGGAATTTTAAAAAGGGCTCATTTGATTGGGAATTGAAATTGCCCATTTTAATAGTCAAAAGTGAGTGGAGAGTAATTAACCCTCCTCTCACGTCCACCATGTCCCCACACACATTCAATCAAAGTTTAGAGATAGCCATTTTGTTCAACGTAGTTGAAAGTTCTGGAAATTATGTATTTAAGGATTACAAACCCCCCAGAGCCCCCAAGGCAAAGGTTGTAAGTTATGCCCTGGGGGCATGTAAGGTTTTTATAGAGAGAGTTGTCGTAAAAACTTTAAAAGGGGCTCATTCAATTGGAAATTTAAAGGGTTAGTGCCCTTTTAATAGTTGAAAGTGATTGGAGGGTAAGTACCCCACCTCTCACGACCACCATTCCCCCAAACACACCCAATCAAAATTTTCAGATAGCAATTTTGTTCAACCTCGCAGAAAGTTCTGGAAATTATGTCATTGAGGATGACAACCCCCCCCCCTCCCCAGCTCTCAGGGCAATGGTTGTAAGTTATGCCCTGGGGGCATTTGAGGTTTTTATTGAAAGCTTTGTCGTAGAAACTTCAAAAGAGCTCATTTGATTGGAAATTGAAAGGGCTAGTGTCGTTTTTTATAGTTGAAAGTGGTTGGAGAGCGACTAACGCCCCTCTCACTCCCACTATTTTCCCAGACACATCCAATCAAAATTTTGAGATAGCCATTTTGTTTAACGGAGTTGGAAATTCAGGAAATTAGGTCTTAAAGGATGAAAACCACCCTCACAGCCCTTGGGTAAGGATTGTAATTTATGCCCTGGGGGCATATAAGCTGTTTATAGAAAGCGTTGTCGTAGAAACTCAAAAAGGGCTTATTCGATTGGAAATCGAAAGGCCTAGTGCCCCTTTTAAGAGTCGAAAGTGATTGGAATGCTTGACATTTTCATAGGCAGTGCAATAGCTCTGCCTAAGTAAAGAACGATGTTGGCACAATGTATTATTTTTTTTCTTGGTCTTAGACCAGGGCACTTCGTATCGAAGGAGTTGTCGTAGAAACTTCAAAAAGGGCTCATTCGATTGGAAATTGGAGTGGCTAGTGCCCTTTTTAATAATCGGAAGTGATTTGAGGGCAACTAGTCCCCCTCGGCACGCCCATCATTCCCCCAAACACATCCAATCAAAATTTTGAGATAGCCATTTTGTTCATCGTAGTTGATTTCCAGATAGATGTTTTTGATGGGATCACTCCCCCACAACCCTTAGGGCAAGGCTTTTAATTTATGCCCCGGGGGCATATAAGAACGATGTTGGCATAATATATTATTTTTTTCCTTTAGACCAGGGCACTTCGTATCGAAGAAGTTGTCGTAGAAACTTCGAAAAAGGCTCATGCGATTGGAAATTCAAAGGGCTAGTGCCCTTTTTAATAGTCGAAAGTGATTGGGGGGCAACTAACCCCCCTCTCACGCCCATCTGTTCCCCAAACACATCCAATCAAAATTTTAAGATAGCCATTTTGTTCAACGTAGTTGAAAATTCTGTAAATTAGGTCTTTGAGGATGACACCCCCCCAACCCTCAGGGCAAGGGTTCTAAGTTATGCCCTGGGGGCAAATAAGGTTTTTATATAACGTTTTATCGTATAAACTTCAAAAAGGACTCATTCGATTGGAAATTGAAAGGGCTAGTGCCCTTTTTAATAGTCAAAAGTAATTGGAAGGCAACTAACACCTCTTCCACGCCAACCATTTCCCAAACTCATCCAATCAAAATTTTGAGATAGCCTTTTTGTTCCATGCAGTTTAAAGTTCAGGAAATTATACCTTTGAGCAGGGCACTCCCCCCACAGTCTTCAGGGCAAGGGTTAAAATTTATGCCCTGGGGGCATATAGGTTTTTTATAAAAACACTGCAAATGATATTCTCACGAAAGAGAATGTTATCCTAACTTACTATGCGAGTAAGCGAAATGGGTATATTCTCATGCTAATAGTTTCTAATGACTGAGTGATTTTGCGATAAAATGTCCGCAATGTGAAATCATTTCGATACTCATGTCACTGTAATTAATCTGAGACAGCTGATTTTTTTCACAGGGAAAAAAATAGGTTACTCCGAAAATGTACATTTTATCCATTATTCAAAAGCGTAACATTAATGTAACATAAATTCAAAAACGTACCAAAAATGGTACGAATGTAACCTCGATGGCAACCCTGCTAAAAACTAAAACATTACTTCTATACAAGAGCACTTTCCGTAAGGTGGACCTCAGATTTTCCCCAACCAATCCGCTAAATCAACATTCAAATCACTGGCTTCTTTTTGTATAATTAATTTAAAAAAAATTTTTCCACAAAATAAGTTTTTCAAAGAAAAGCAAAGAACTCCATTAAACAAAAAATGAGCAAAAATAAAATAAAATAATCTACCAAGCGTGAAACTAAAACAAATCAGCATCGATAAATAAATGAAACCCAAAACGAGCAGAAATTACAATAAATAACCGAATCAAACTCAAAACGAGCAGAAATTAACATAAGTTGGGGTCAAAACCCCTAAGCCTTCCCAAGGCCAGAACATAATTTGCACTTTACTGAAAAAATATAAATGTTTTTACTTTTATAACTTTAATAAATCAAATAATATTAAGATTTTGATTACTAAATATCAGTAAATGTATATTAAACTGACAATGCACATTCATTTGTATTTTTTTCAGTAAAGTGCAAATTATGTTCTGGCCTTGGGAAGGCATAGGTGTTTTGAGCCCAACTTATGTTAATTTCTGCTCGTTTTGAGTTTGACTCGGTTATTTATTGTAATTTCTGCTCGTTTTGGGTTTCATTTATTTATCGATGCTGATTTGTGGTAGTTTCACTCTTGGTAGATTATTTGATTTTATTTTTGCTCATTTTTTGTTTAATGGAGTTCTTTACTTTTCTTTGAATAACTTATTTTGTGGAAAAGTTTTTCTAATTAATTTCTATTCGTTTTATATTGACATAGTCTTTTCAGAGAAAAAGAAAATAATACTTTAAATCTTTTCGTTTTTTTTAAGAATTTATAGTTTGGCCTGCTATTTGTATGCTGGAGAAAAATTTTCAGTAATTTTTAACAACATACACCCTCTTAAAAATCTGGACACAAATAGTAGTGTTCAATTTAGTTTCATACCTCCTCTAGCTGACCTGAAAAGGAAAGCTTGATACCATTCGCAAAAAAATCTGTTTACTTTCTTTGATAGCTTGGATACACTATTTTGATTTGGTTAAATTTTAAGAGCAGAAGCAGCCCCAAAAGTTTGAACATAATACCCTCAGTCATTCTTGGGATACTGCTGAGATGCCTTATTGGGAATTAGCATTAACACAGTGCATTTTGATTTAATCTTATGGCAACATTTAGTTTTTAAATATAAAGTCAAATGGGAGGGTGGGCGTGGGAGGGGGATTAGTTTCCCTCCAATCACTTTCGAATATTAAAAAGGGCATCAGCCCTTTCTATTTTCAATCGAATGAGCCCTTTTCGAAGTTCCTACGACAACTCCTTTGATACAAAGTGCCCTGGTCTAAACAACAACAACAACAACAAAAAATAATACATTATATCCACATCAATCTTTACTATAAAAATATCAAGCCTTCCAATTACTTTCGACTATTAAAAAGGGCACTAGGCCTTTCGAATTCCAATCGAATGAGCTTTTTTCGAGTTTCTACGACAACACTTCCTATAAACACCTTATAAAGCCCCAGGGCATAAATTACAACTCTTACCCAAAGGGCTGTGAGGGTGGTTGTCATCCTCTAAGACCTAATTTCCAGAACTTTCAACTACGTTACACAAAATGGCTATCTAAAAATTTTGATTGAATGTCTCTGGGAAAATTGTGGGCGTGAGAGGGGCGTTAGTCTTTCTCCAATCACTTTCAACTATTAAAAAGGCACTAGCCCTTTCAATTTCCAATCAAATGAGCCCCTTTGAAGTTTCTACGGCAACGCTTTCAATAAAAACCTTATATAGCCCCAGGGGATAACTTACAGTCCTCACCCTGAGGGCGGGGGGAGGGAGGGGCTGTCATCCTCACAGACCTAATTTCAGAACT
>JAQQPU010016980.1:0-11335 GCA_029168905.1 Artemia sp. Kazakhstan ARC1039 | reverse complement strand
AAAAAAAAGAAATTTAAAAACAGGTCTTCATGTAACAAAAAAAAATACAATCTTAAATATTGCTTACATCTTTGTGTAAAAGAAAAAGTTTCTGCCACAAGCGGTGTTACTTGTAGCAAAAATAAATAAAGTAAACTGCAAAGTGGTGGCCAGATATACATTTAGCTGGTAACCGATTCTAAACCTTTATTACACCTAATATTTTAACTCTGAAACCCCTTTAAGTACTTTGATCTTTTTAACGGATTGTCCTTTTACTAAAATTTTATTCCACTGGACTGTTTGAACATTAGGAAAATAAATAAATAAAAAACCCGTAAAAAAGAAACAAAAAAACAGGTCTACATGTAACAAAAATAAATACAGTCTTAAATTTTACTTACACCGTTGTGTAAAAGAAACAGTTTCTGCCACAAGCGGTGTTACTTGTAGCAAAAATAAATAAATTAAAATATAAAGTGTTGGCCAGATATACATTTAGTTGGTAAGCGATCCTAAAACTTTATTACAGATAAGATTTTAGCTCTGAAACCCCTTTAAGCACTTCGATCTTTTTTACGGATTGTCCCTTTACAAACATTATATTCCACTGAACTGTTTGAACATTAGGAAATAAATAAATAAAAAAACGTAAAAAAAAAGAAACAGAAAAACAAGTCTACATGCAACAAAAATAAATACAATCTTAAATATTACTTACATTTTTGTGTAAAAGAAAAATTTTCTGCCATAAGCGGCGTTACTTGTAGCATAAATAAATATAGTAAAATACAAAGTGTTGGCCAGATATGCATTTAGTTTGTAAGCAATTCTAAACCTTTAATACACCTAAGATTTTAACTCTGAAACCCCTTTAAGTACTTTTATCTTTTTAACGGATTGTCCCTTTACTAACATTTTATTCCACTGAACTGTTTGAACATTAGGAAAATAAATAAATATAAAATTCGTAAAAAAAAAAAGAAATTTAAAAACAGGTCTACATGTAACAAAAATAAATACAATCTTAAATATTGCTTACATCTTTTTGTAAAAGAAAAAGTTTCTGCCATAAGCGACGTTTCTTGTAGCAAAAATAAATAAAGTAAAATACAAAGTTTTGGCCAGATATACATTTAGTTGGTAAGCGATTCTAAACCTTTGTTACACCTAACATTTTAGCTCTGAAACCCCTTTAACCTTTTTGATCTTTTTAACGGATTGTCCCTTTACTAACATTTTATTCCACTGAACTGTTTGAACATTAGGAAAATAAATAAATAAAA
Source organism: Artemia sp. Kazakhstan ARC1039 (assembly GCA_029168905.1). NCBI lineage: Eukaryota > Metazoa > Arthropoda > Branchiopoda > Anostraca > Artemiidae > Artemia > Artemia sp. Kazakhstan ARC1039. Next base: position 10,070 of record JAQQPU010016980.1, on the reverse strand, counting down.
AACCCGTAAAAAAAAGAAACGAAAAGAAAATAGTCCTACATGCAACAAAAATAAACACAATCTTAAATATCACTTACACCTTTGTGTAAAAGAAAAGGTTTCCGCTACAAGCGGTGTTACTTGTAGCAAAAATAAATAAAGTAAAATACAAAGTGTTGGCCAGATATACATTTAGTTGGTAAGCGATTCTAAACCTTTATTACACCTAAGATTTTAGCTCTGAAACCCCTTTAAGTACTTTGATCTTTTTAACGGATTGTCCCTTTACTAACATTTTATTTCACTGAACTGTTTGAACATTAGGAAAATAAATAAATAAAAAACCCGTAAAAAAAATCAGGTCTACATGCAACAAAAATAAAAACAATCTTAAATATAACTTACACCTTTGTGTAAAAGAAAAGGTTTCTGCCACAAGCGGTGTTACTTTTAGCAAAAATAAATAAAGTAAAATACAAAGTGTTGGCCAGAAATACATTTAGCTGGTAAGCAATTCTAAACCTTTATTACACCTCAGATTTTAGCTCTGAAACCCCTTTAAGTACTTTGATCTTTCTAATAACCCTAATTCGACTTCTTAATATTATATTATAATATGCCTTACCTTTTTTCGTTTCTAGTTTCAATATGACTACTAAATAAATTTCCTTTCACCTTATATGTAACACCTAAAGTCCATTTATACAATGTTCGAAGGTGAAATCATAACAAAAACAGACCTTGCGTAGCTTGATTTCAATAACATCGTATTTCCCAAGATAAATTCATTGGAGGTCAAAGATCTTGTCCCGTCAGTATTTCTAACTCTCTGATAAGAATGTTCACGACGTGAATGATTTCACCTTGTTATCTCAGTATTTCTAACCGATGATTGGCCTATAAAGAGGCACGTGATCTTGTTCGTACATGAATCCTAGCCCTCTGATTGGCTGTAATCTTGTTATCCTTGTATGTAAAGAAGCATTTCTACTGACATAATTTCCAGACCTTTCTGATAAGCTTGGCAACATGGCTATATCACAAGTTTGATTGGAATTTTTTGGGGAAATGATAGGCGTGGAGAGAGATATTTGTCCTCTGATCACTTTCGACTAATAAAAAAGTCCCTAGTCCTCTCAATTTCCTATCGAATGACCCCTTTTTGAAGCTTCTATGCCAAAACTTTCTATCAAAACAGTATATGCCCCAAGGGCATAGCTTACGACCCTTGTCATGAGGGCTATTTGGGGAGGGTTGTCATTCTCAAAGACATAATTTCCAGACCTTTCGACTACGTTGAACAAAATGGCTATATCAAAATGTTGATCGGAAATGTTTAGGGAAATCAGAGGGGTGAGGTGATTCTCCCTCTGATTACTTTTGACTATTAAAAAGGGTAATAGCCCTCTCAATTTCCGATCGAAAGGGCCATTTTTGAAGTTTTTACGACAACACTTTTTATATGACATTATATGCCCCCAGGGTATTGATTACAACCTTAACCCTGATGGCTGTGGGGGGAGGGGTTGTTATACTCAAAAACATAATTTCCAGACCCTTCAACTACGTTCAACAAAATTGCTACAAAAAAATGTTGATCGGAAGTGTTTGTGGAAATGATGGGTATGGGGGGGGGGAGATTCGTCCTCCGATCACTTTTGACTATTAATAAGGGCACTAGCCCTCTCAAAACCCTTCCCAGTTGAATGAGTCCCTTCTGAGGTTTCTACGACAACGCTGGCAAAGACCAAATTTCCAGAACTTTCAACCACGTTGAACGAAATGTCTATCTCAAAATTTTGATTATATGTGTTTGGGGAAACGGTGGGCGTGAGAGAGGCATTAATTGCCCTCCAATCACTTTCGACTATTAAATAGGGCACTAGCACTTTCAATTTCCAAACAAATCAGCCCTTTTTGAGGTTTCTACGACAACACGGTCTATGAAACTTTATATGCCCCCAGGGCATAAATTACAACTCTTCAGTAAGTTATGCTGTGTGTGATCTTCAAAAACATAATTTCCGGAATTTTTAACTACGTTGAACAAAGTGGCTATCTCAAAATTTTTATTGGATGTTTTTGGGGAAATGGTGGGCGTGGGAGGGTTGTTAGTTTTCCTCCAATCACTTTTGACTATAATCGAAATTTTTGAATATTAATTTTCCAATCGAATAAGCCTTTTTTGAAGTTTCTACGACAACACTTTCTATAAAACCTTATGTGCCCCTATGGCATAACTTAAAACCCCTACCCTGGGGGGTGTTTGGGGTGGGGATTATCATCCTCAAAGACCTAATTTCCAAGACTTTCAACTATGTTGAACAAAATGAATGTCTAAAAATTTGATTGGATGTGTGGGGAAATGGTGGGCATGAGAGGGGGTTAGTTGCCCTCCAATCACTTTTGAATATTAAAAAGGGCACTAGCTCTTTTAATTTCCAATCGAATGAGCCCTTTTTGAAGTTTTTACAACATCACTATCTATAAAAATCTTATAGGTCCCCAGGGTATACCTTATAACCCTTGCCCTGAGGGCTCTGAGGGGGGTTATCATCCTTAAAGACCTAATTTCCAAAACTTTTAACTACGTTGAACAAAATGGGTATCTGAAATTTTTATTGGATGAGTTTGGGGAAAAGGTGGGCGTAAGAGGGGGGTTAGTTGCCCTCCAATCACTTTTGACTATTAAAAAGGGCACTAGCCCTTTGAAATTCCAATCAAATGAGCCCTTTATCAAGTTTCTACAATAAATTTTTCCAGAAAAATCTTATGTGCCCCCAGGGCATAACACAACCCTCGCCATGAGGACTCTGGGGGAGTGTCATCCTCAAAGATACAATTTCCGGACCTTTCAACTACTTTGAACAAAATGGCTATCTCAAAATTTTGATTGGATGTGTTTGGATAAATGGTGGGCAGGCAAGAGGTGTTAGTTACCTTCCAAATACTTTCGACTATAAGGGCACTAGCCATTTCAATTTCCAATCGAATGCACCCTTTTTGAAGTTTCTACGACAACGCTTTCAATAAAAACATTATATGCCCCCACGGCATAACTTACAGCCCTTGCCCTGAGGGCTATGGGGGATTGTCATCCTCCAAGACCTAATTTCCAGAACTTTCAACTACGTTGAACAAAATGGCTATCTTAAAATTTTGATTCGATGTGTTTGGGGAAAAGGTGGGCGTTAGAGGTGTTTTGTTACCATCCAATCAATTTTGACTATTAAAAAGGGCACTAGCCCATTGAATTTCTAATCAACTGAGCCCTTTTTGAAGTTTCTACGACAAAGCTTTCTATAAAGCTTTCGACAAAGCCCTATGAATTTCCAATCAAATAAGCCACATTTTTCAAGTTTCTACGATAAAGCTTTCAATAAAAACCTTATATGCACCCAGAGCATAACTTACAACACTTGCCCTGAGGGCTGTGGGGGAGGTGTCATCCTTAAAGACCTAATTTGCAGAACTTTCAACTACGTTGAATAAAATGGCTATCTGAAAATTGTGATTCGATGTATTTGGGGAAAAGGTGGGCATGAGAGGGTTAGTTGCCCTCCAATCACTTTTGACTATTTAAAAGGGCACTACCCCTTTGAATTTCCATTTGAATTAGCCTTTTTTTGAAGTTTCCACGACAAAACTTTCTATAAATACCTTGTATGACCCCAGACCATAACTTACAGCCCTTGCCCTGAGGGCTCTGGGGGAGTGTCCTCGTCAAAAACATAATTTTTATTCGGAAATCAACTACGCTGAATAAAATGGCTATATCAAAATTTTGATTGGATTGGTGTTAGTTGCCTTCCAATCATTCTCGACTATTAAAAACGGCACAAGCCACTCCAATTTCCAATTGAATGAGCCGTTTTCGAACAACGTCATCGATACGAAGTGCCCTGGTCTGAAAAAAAATAAAAAATAATACATTGTGCCAACATCATTCTTATATGCCCCCAGGGCATAACTTAAAACCTTTGCCCTGAGGTTTGTTGGGGAGTTTCCTCCAAAACATAATTCCTATCTAGAAATCAACTACGCTGAACAAAATGGCTTTCTCAAAATTTTAATTAGATGTGTTTGGGGAACTGGTGGGCGTGGAAGGGGTGTTAGTTGCCTTCCAATCACTTTCGACTATTAAAAAGGGCACAAGCCATTCCAATTTCCAATCGAATGAGCCCTATTCGAAGTTTCTACGACAACTCCTTCGATACGAAGTGCCCAGGTATGGAAAAAAATAATAGATTGTGCCAACATCGTTCTTTACATTGATAGCGCGATTGCGCTGCCTATGATTTGCGTTGAGACTCCGTTTAGAGACTTTATTCTCAGAATTTATACATGTATATTTGGTTTAAGTGACCGTTGGAAGAAAATGGCGCAAGCCACTCCAATTTCCAATCGAATGAGCCCTTTTCGAAGTTTCTACAACTCCTTCGATACGAAGTGCCCTGTTATGGAAAAAAAAAATAATACATTGTTCCAACATCGTTCTTTACTTAGGCAGCGCGATTGTGCTGCCTATGACTTGCGTTGAGATTCCATTTAGAGAGTCTGTTTTCAGAGTTAATACACGTATATTTGGCTTAAGTGACCGTTGGAAGAATACAAGTGAGTTTTTTGCTACAACCGTGTATGATTATTTTCCGTGAGCCCAGACAGGGTAGGAAATGAGTTGCTGAAAAATACCGTCACTAGTGTATCCACAGAAGGGTGCGTTTACCTTCCAAAGAGATAGCTAGAGATATTAGTAGTGACCCAGGTGGCGGTACTCTTGGCCGGGAGTTTGGCCCTTTCGATCGTTCGGTCACGTTACCATACCCTAGAACAGGTATACCGTAACAGGGTATTACCATACCATATATATACTCAACAATAGTGGTGGCCACAAGTCATTTCCACTCTAATAAGTTTTGACAGCGATTAAAGGAGCTATCAGGAGTTCTGGTAGTAAAAAAATCCGCGTTTTCCGAAGAAATAATTTAATTTAGCCTACAGAGTAGCCTTTTATGACTGCATATAAAAAAAATGCGTGAAATTAACGGAATAATTGAGTCTTAAGTTTAAAGCGGGGGAATCTCTCCGTATTAGAAAATTTTACAGGGTATAAGAATGGATCATATAAACACACAAAATTACAGGGTATATGAGAACTATGATACATGTCATTGATCAATTCTCCGAAAAGTCAAGAGAGATTATTTTAAAGAGAAAATTGATGAAAGTCGAAAGAACTCTCGTAAAATGTGGAAGGTTGTAAACTCTATACTACGCCCCAGCAGCCCTTCCCCTGAGCTTCCATCGCAATTATCTGTTATTGGAGAAACTATAACGGGACCAGAAAGGGGGACATTTTTTGCAGTTTGCCAAAAAACAGCTGATTCTGTTGGAAAGCCCAGCAAGAGTCTCAAAGACTCTTAAAGTTTTAAAAGCAGTTATCTTGTCTATCATTGAGCCCCTTACTTACTTAATAAACTTTTCATTGCAAAGGGTACTTTCCCAGATTTACCAAAGAAAGCTAGAATAATTCCGCTGCACAAAAGGGGTTCTCGAATTGACCCGGCTAATTACAGACCTATTTCTATTCTTTCAGTATTTTCAAAAGTTTTTGAAAAACCTGTGGAGCAGCTGCTGCTACTCCTGTTTCTGGAGAAGAAAGGGCTTCTTAATAATCACCAGTTTGGGTTTCTACCAAGGTGCTCCACCCAAGATGCACTAACAGCTTTAAGTTTATGGATAAAGAAAGCTCTGGACTCCGGCCTACTACCTGCAGTGGTTGTGCTTGATAACAGAAAATCATTTGATGGTATGTGCCACTCAATTCTCCGCGGAAAACTGGAACATATAGGATTACGAAGTAAAACTCTGAATTGGTTCAGATTTTATCTTAGGGGCCGCAGGATTTATATGGGAGAAGATCCATGGAACCATTTACTCCTCAACTGTGGTGTCCCCCAGTGCTCAATAATCGGCTCACTACTATTCCTGATCCAAGTTAACGATCTAAGTCGAGTGCTCAGCCACGCACGCACTAATCTTTGCTGCTGTAACCTATAACACGATGAAGATTATTTTCAGTCCGAATATGATGACGATGAGCTCGTGGCCTTTGCCGATGATTCGATGCTTGGCTGTTGTGCAAACGAAAAGACAATGCTAATGTATAAGCAGAGGGATGCTCTGGAGCAGACACATCTCTGCATGGAGGCTAACCGATTAGTCATTAACTTTAATGAATCTTGCGTTTTATTTTTCCCGGGTCAGAGGTCTTCATCTGGAGATATGTGGTATCCAAACTTCCAGAGGTCTGATTAGTTGGCCAGAAAAGCGCTACACGAAATACCTGGGAATCCGCGTTGATGAGAACCTGGCGTTCCTGTATCACATCCAAGCAGTAGAACTGAAGCTATCCCAGAATCTTGGAATAATAAAGAAACTGAAGCACAGCTTGTCGCAGAAAACACTTGTCCCTCTATACAACGCCCTCATAAAGTCCCATTTACAGTACTGTGCAATGATCTGGCAGTCAACTTTCAAATCTCATCTGCAGGAACTGAATTTTTTTCATAGACAATGTCACATATTCATTATAAAAAATAAAAAGTACTTGTCACTAGAGCCGCTGCATCAACTGTCATGCTTGATCTTTGTGTTTAAGTTTCAAGCTGGTGAGCTGCCATTTTCATTTAAAACATTATCCCGGCCTATCTGGGAGCATCATAATTTGCCTACTCGATCGTCATCAAACCTTTACATACCTTTCACACCGACTGTACGATCAGATGTTGCTCCAAATATAACATGCGCAAAGATATAGAATCTGATCCTGGAAGAGCTGAGAGGTAGGAGCTCCCTTGCGTCATTTAAAAAAAGAGTAAAAATCATTTATTGGCATTACAAAAGAAAAGTTAAAGTAGAGCGTGATAAATAATGTAAAGTATGATAAATAAAAAGTTAAAGATTAAAATATAAATCACTAAAGTATGATTTTTTTTTCTATTATCTATGATGGGGTGTAGCAGGGAAAGTAGCAGAAAGGTAATGGTTATTTGTTTTTTTGATTAATGAGAGGTAATGTTGTGTCTGGGAGTAACTGCGGTGACCACTCTACGTATTAAGTTGAAATGATATTGATTGTGGTTCTCGGCGTCCAGAAATGGACTAAGTATCTTGTATTATGTACGATTTACTTTTTGTCTTTGTAAATAGACCCATTGAATCGAATTGAAATTGGATCAGAGAAAGTGAAAGTTGGGTTAGTATTTGAGTGAATTTGCGGACTTATAATTTTCAGTGGCAACGGTTATAAGATTATTGAAGACGGCAAATTAGGAAAATTCGTCAGTTTTGTGCGCACATTTGACAAGGAAGGTGAGAGGCACGTGTCCTATTGAGTAATCAGCCTAGGTGGGGATTGTATTTGGAGTACCAGTATCCGGGGTGGATATAAAATTTATTTTGCAGGGTAGTTTCCCTGTTTGAGTCTAGGGGTGGTAGCTCCCAATTAAGCCCTAATAAACTGAAATCTACCTTCGAAAAGTCTATGCGAGCAATGGAAAAGAGTAGGGATGCAGAAAAACGGGAAATAGAGGAATATAAGAGGACAAGAGAAGCCCGTAGGAAAACAGACAGAAGAGAAACAGAGAGAGAAAGAATAGCGAGAGAAAAGAAGGAGGCTGATAAATAGCCAGAGAAAAAAGAAGAAGGCTGAAAGAATAGATAGACAGGCAAATGAAGAGAGAGATCGCCAAGAGTTTAGAAGGACCATGATAGGTCTAAGAGAAGCCCTAAGAGTGATGGTCTAAGAGTGAGTTTATCACAAATAACGTCTAGGGTATTGCATAGCGATAATAATTTGTGTGAGGATCAAATGAGGAAGAAAGAAATTATCAGACATTAAATGCTAAGACGGGGAAACATAAAAAACTAAATGCTTTAGACTCCAGTTCGAAAGTGGGTAATCCGGAAAAAGGGATGCGGAACTAAAGAGTCCATGTAATGTTGAAAATAAGACACGCGAAATCGATTTTTCTGAAGAATGTTCAGAAAATAACAGACTTGAAAACAAATGTACCGAATATGAGATGCCGACAAGTTTATACCAAAATGAAGCACTAATTGTACCCGAAAAAATGAGAAGAAATTTATCGTACACGCTTTTCCTCGTAAAGTTCGAGACATTTTGGTGCAATATAAAAAACCAAAGTGTGGGAATTCAATTCCTATTTGATAACGATTCATTTAATACTACAACAAAAGTAAAGAAAATAAAAAGGGAGAAAATAAATATTAAACGCAAATACAATAAAGAGATGCAACCAAAGATGGTGGACACTAGAGTCCAGTTCAAATTTAATGAGGATTTATTATTTCGCACGATTGAAAAAGTTGAGAAAAGTGAAAAAGAGAAAATAAAAGCAAAACAGAGACAAAATTTGGAGATTCAGTCTACAGTAGTGGTAAACAAAATTTTGCGAGAATTTCAAAATTACGAGAAGAAAAAAAGAGCTCAGGGGGGACAAAGAGGTCCAAGACCCGGTGGGGAAATTACAAAAGTACAGATAGACAAAAAAGATTAGGAGGGAGGAGAAGGTCCATGACCTATTACGAAAAACTACAGATAATCATAAAATAAAATTGAATGGACTACAACAGGTTACGGAAAGATTGGGCGATATTGAATATCGGGTTGGATTGGAAAAGCTTGGGAAGCAATCTAAGATTAGTCCTATCAACTCTAGGGGAGACTTGGTCTCTTTTGGGGGGAGGAGCCCCTTTGAGGAGCCATGAATGAATAAACGTTCACTCAATGACAACTGGTTGGCCAGTTGTGACCCTCTTACCGAGAATTTACCTCTCTGATCTGGAGTCCTTGGGGGAAATTCTCTCCCGGTCACTTTATATTTCACCCAAACCTTTGTCCAGTAGCCCTATTCACCGTTTTGACTCTTCATGGGAATGGACAATTATTTCCGGCAAGCCTTATTCCTTGAGCTACGTATTCAAATTTTATCTTCAGTTGGCATCGAAGAGTGTTGATCACTCGACTATCCCAGGGCAGAGGACCCAGAAGAAATTGATGCATGGTTCGTTGAGATTCCTATCTGATTTCCCTGTACCCCTATCGTTTTCCCAGGCCTCTGTATTTTCGGCCATAGATTATTTCAAATTATGCCAAGGGATAACTCGCGTTTTAACTGAGATGTGGTGTTGTTTCCATCGACGGAGAGTAAGAGACTAGTTCAGCCAATTTTTCATGATGACTAGCATCATCGAATGTGCCAGAGCCTAATTCTATGCTGCTCTCAAAAGTAAATTCGTGAGAGCGAGATAATTTTTGTTTAACATGCTAAGCACGATTATTTGCTACTAATCTTGGGGACTTCAATTTTCAAAACCTCATGCGGATGTCCATTCAATCTAGACCAAGGTGATTCTGCAGTAGAGACGTGTGAATGGCGACAGACCCAGAACCAAACCGTGGAAGCAGTAGCACAGACGCTGGTGCAAGAAAGAAGGCAAATGGATGTTGTAAAGTTTAAGTTCAGTGTTTATGTTTGTAAGGGTGGACCAGCGCGGCGCGTGGGTGGTCATTTATGTTACGGGGGGTGGTTTTGGGGTTCCACCCCTTTTTTTTCTTTTTTCAGATAAATGACCTATTTTTCTTTTCGTATTTACATTTGCTTAGATATACCTATAATATATTTTTCAATGATAAGTTAAAGTCCCGTTACTAAGCCACTGGTGTTGCAATAAGTGAAGTTTCGGGCTAAAATTCTATTTTTGTCTTCCTGGACCTGGCTATTGATAGTCAACGATATTCAAAATGCCTATGAATTTGAAGCTTTCATTCATAGGATTGGCTGGTGCCAATCTAAGGTTCACCCCTACACAAAGTTATTTTGTACAGAAGTGGTGATATTATTTTAGTCTTTCATTTTTATTAATTAAAAAAGAACTTTCCGAAAAATAAGTTTTTCAAAGAAAAGTAAAGCCCATTTTAAACTTAAGCTCGGCAGATACAAATACTACTACTACTACTACTAACAACTCACCGTTGCAACAAGCCGCCTGAGGCCAACACAGCT
>JAQQPU010016979.1:4852-19248 GCA_029168905.1 Artemia sp. Kazakhstan ARC1039 | reverse complement strand
GGAGATGGCGGGAAGTAAATGTTCTTGCAAGAACAAAATGTCAAAATCATTCATTTTTTGATTTAATGAGCCATCTTTATCTTTCGTGCCATTCGACAGTCACGACAGTCACATTGTCGAGACGGACAATTCGACAGTCATTTCCGAATCACACGTTTGCTCAGGACATCACACAGAATACGACATTTTAGAGTATACGATGCATGATTACCCCCCACAATTAGCGCATTTTGGATCAAAAACACAGGGGGAATCACGGGATGGTACATGAGAGCCGGCACAACGGCTGCATTTTGTTGGCTTATCGCATTTGGTTTTCATGTGGTTGGGAGATTGACAATTATGACAGCAACGGGGCGGCCGCAGGAATTCAAAAACCCGGAATGATTCACAGCCCACCTTGAGCCCGAGCACATTTCTTAAAAATTATCGCCTCATAATTAGCGGGCACCCCCTTAACAATGCCATGAAATTTCTTTTCTTGAATCATGACGTCACAGCTATTCAATACGGTTGGAACCGCATCGCTGAAAATCTTTGCTGCAGATTGACTAATCTGAACAAGCAGCTTATCGCCAGAAGGCCTTATGCTGTGAATAGCTTCATGGCCAGGGATTTTATTAATGGCATTAGCCCGTTTTGAAGGGTCGTCAAGTTTAGTAGGCACTTTTGAAATGATAACGGTGGCAGCGCTTTCAGTATGAGGACTAGCATAAAGAATGGGAAGTGACGGAAAATTTAAATCATAACCTGTTACCTTTTCTTTGATGAAGTTAAGGGTACTATCCTGAGCACAAATTTTGGAAGCAAGTTTGTGATAAGCAACAGCAGGAATTACATGCACTTCAGTGGGTGAACTAATTACGTACGTTGGCACTGTTAGCTCCTCATTTTCACACTTCCAAAGCAAATCAATCATATCTTTCACGTGCCGAGCGGAGGCATTATCACCTTGTCTCCTTGGTGCTGTTTTACTACTAGGGTATATTTCTGCCCATAAATCAACTTTAGCATCTTTGAGAGTATTTTCAGAAAAAACTCCACTGTATGATCAATAGTAACTTCATCATCAATACCCGATCGAATGTTTGATTGGATAAAATTAAGAATAGCTGAATGCAAAAACATTATCACTTTGCTTAGCTCAGCCCAAAACAGTCTTGGTTCAAAACATAGCCGAAATTAATCCATTATCCAGGTAAAACAAAAAGTCCATCAAGATTTCACATGCAATCATTAAAAGCAGCTTTAAAGTCCATATATGTCTGCACTCTCAATGTTATAATATATTCCAAAGTCAATCCGGCTTGAAACTGAACTATTGTACACCGGTCAGATGTCAATGACGAAATATATTTAGTCTCTAATTGATTCCGAAATATAATCCTTTTTAACACAAATAGTTCCTAACAGGTAAGAGACTGAATAGCAACTGCGTGAGGGCTTGACGTCCCTTGAGGAATAGACATTAGACACTTTGAATATTTTTTAATATAATGACCTTTCCAGATTTCTATCAGTGTTAAGGGGTCCAGATAAAAAGACAAGAGGGGGAGGGGGCTGGTTGTCTTCCGTTTAATTTTAAACATCCCTCTCAGCAGGCCTTCATAAGTTTAAACTTAATATCCTTAGCCGTTCCTTAGATATTACTTTTGTCCCTTTTTGACAACCCTGCTGCATATAATGTATTCCGATTTTGCTTGACCTCCTCCTCAACATTCGCCGTATATTGTACCTTAATACTCTTCATCTTTTCGGAGACTAAGGATAAACATGCATCTTTTTCCCAATAACCAACAATTGGGATCCCTATATCCTTGGAGACATCGTTATTAGACCTTTTGACTATTTTGAAAAACAAGCCTTTTCAAAATTTTGATCGATTTTAAGGGCAGATAAAAAGGGCTGGTTGCCCTCCGATAGCTCTTCAATGTCCCTTTAACATACCCTACAAGTTTCAACTTAATAACCCCAGCTGTTCCTTATACATTTCTGATACACCTTTTTGACCGCACAATAACAAACACACTGACACAATTTTTTTTTTTTTTTTTTGATTGTGTTTAGAATCCTTTTCAAAAGCTATGAGGAGTTATCCCCATAGGCATAGTTTTTTGACCGTTAAACGACTTTGAAAAAGATGGAAAAAAAACTGATCGAATATTTCTTGAGGGAGGGCAGCCAAAAAGAGCCGTATTGACAACAATTTCGACCATTAGCAAGCACATAGTGTGTCTTCATTGTGTTACGTATCCCTCTTAACATTTACTTAAGGTTTTGCCCTAATACCATAACCTTTTTTTGAGACCCAGGGTTAAACACACCCTCTTTTCCAAAATAAACTTAATTTTTAACAATTAGCAACTTGCAGAACTTACAGCTCTTGCTCTTGGTATTTTGGAGTTTTGTTGACCACAAAGGCACGCTTATTTTACCTCTGAATTATCTTGATCAGAATTGCTATGCATGATTTTTGATCGGATGCATTTGGAGGGAAAAGGTGTGGGAGAGGGACTGGTATCCCTCCTATCTATTTTGACTCTTGGAAAGGGACCTGCAACTTTTGATTTACTATCTGATGGGCCCCCTCAGAAGTTTATAAGACCAGCCCTTCCATATTAAGTGCCTCTGGGGGAAAAACATTAGTACATTGAAGCCTTAGGACTCTTTCGTATAGGCAATAATATATCGTTGACTCTGATTGAAGAAATTATAAATAAAGAGGCTCCTACCTTTTATTGGTGTGATAAAATTAAGGTGTTGAAACTTGAAGATGATAAACCCAAAAACTATTGATAGTATATTCTGAAACTAAAATTTAAGGCGATGAATCTACTCCCAAGCCTACCCAATTTTTTCCCCTACAGCTCTATAAAATCAACCTTTCTGGTGCTCTTGTTACAGAACAATGCCTTCCTGGAAACACTAGTATCTCTGTTTCAAATCTTTTTGTTGCAAGGCAGTCAAGGAGCAGTGACCCTTAAGGTAAATATAGCCAATCTTTTTCTAGGGCAGTATTGCGTAGCAGTGAGTTGTTGTTTTAGTGTTCTTATGATTGGTATTTAAACAAGTAGGGATAATAAAGCAAAACGTAATTTAGCCATTCAGAAAAAAATATACCTTAACCAATAAAACAAAAAAAATAGTCAAATTAGATCAAACTAAACAATAAAACAAAGACTAGTCTACATTGACTAGTCAAATGAACAAAATTCATTCGTCTCTTTTATTAAATTATTCTCTTTTAAATGATAACATAACATAATTAATCATATAAATACTAGTTTTGTCAATATTTACCAATACAGAACAAGGATGATTTTATGAATCTTATGTACTATTTAAACAATTTTTCGATCTAATTTAAAAATGAGGTGAATGAGAAAAATGAGACATGATTAGTATTTTAAATATAATTTATTTAAAATATTAAGATATCAAACACTCATGTTGGAAACTTTGCATGATTTCTTATAGCTTGCCACCCCATTGCAGCAAAGTATTATGCAAAAAAGCAAGAAAATCAACTTGATCAGCTATTTCAAGGTCCATTCGTTTTCTTCGTCTTCTTCCAAATGCATTTAATCCAGGTCCACCTACATAAAATCTTGGAAGAGCAAATACAACCCAAAATATAACAAACATCATTATATTAGTGATTTCATGCAAATGAAACGTATATACTGCAGTAGCACTTTCAACTCTTTTGTTCAAAATCACCGGAGCTCTAAAAAACCTTCCTACTTCTTCTCTTGCACTACCATTTAAAATCCTCGATATAAGGATAATACTTATCGGTGTCCAAATATTCCTAGAAATAAAAGAAGAAAGATGTCTAAAAATTCAATAACGGTTAGAAATATTAGTAACTATAAATACATAGACCACAGTCAAGAGATTTTGAGATGGTCATTGCTTAAGGTGTTTTCTGTATCACAGTATGTTTTGTCCTTAAGCATTTCATTGCCGAGATTCAAAAAGACATAAATTGGATGAAAAAAGTGTTCTTATAACAATGTAAAGAATGAGTAAATCTTTAAAATATGTAAAATATAGATGGTTGGTATTTGCAAGTCTTTGATTTCAACTATTACCGTTTAAAATATAAGTACTTGAAGTCTTAATTTCTAATGAAAATTTATATAGAGTAGTATTTGAACTCTTCATTACTGTGGTACATAAATTAAACGCTAGTGTTTCACCTTAGCAATCTATATTTTTTACATGTTCTAGCGTCGCTGATTACTTCGGCCTGAAACACCTCATCATCTTTGATTTCATAAGTTGAGGGGCAAACAGTGGCGCCAATACAATTGTATAGAAGGGAGTTATAATAACTTTTTTTGTCAATTTTTTAAAAATCAAATACAAAAAAATTATTTTTAAAAAGTTATAGGGATTGGAAAGATTATCTGCATAATTCTGTGAGAAATTACATGCGTGTGTTAGACAAGTTCAAAAACTTAATGTCCCTTGTGTTGTTGTTGGGGACTTTAATTGTATTTCTAATTTTTTTGAATCAGCCGTATCACTCCTTGCTTCTATTATCCGTGGTATTTTCTCTGACGAGCTGATCGTACAGCCGAAAAATGAAAATTCCACATACAGTTACATTTAATAACATACATCAAATCAAGACTATGTGGTTGCTTTAACTGATTTTCCAATTTCTGTGGTTCAAGTAATATCTTATTACCAATTACTGGACATCCTTCCCATAGCATTGCTTTTAAACTAGATCAAACACATACACCAATGAACTGTTATACACCCAAGCTCAAGTGGTTTTCAAAGATTGACCTGGATAAGATTCATTTACTCCCATATCAAGAATTTCTTGATTCTATTTTGCAAAAAATTCATATCCTTTACAGCTTCTTCAGAAATCTTGCCCTATCGATGAAACTGAGATACAGGTTGCTTTCGATTTCTATTGTGTTGAGCCACGATCTAATATGTGCCAAAAAGCAGTGGGTCCAATTCGAAAAATCCGCATCGGCACTCAAGTCCCCGATTGATCAAAAGTCAAAATTCTCCGAAGCATGCTTCGGTGCGAAGCTTTGGTTTTCTATATTGAAAGATAATAATCGTCCTATGTCGGGTGTTTTGAATGATATTCGGCTGTATACAAACAAGATTTTTGTAAGTGAGCTAGCTCGTCACCGTGCAGGCATTGTTGATCCCTTGCTCCTCCAGATACCACATCCTCAAATACTCCCAAGGCTTCTGATATCCCCCTATCTGAGTAGCAAACACATTTTTCGAATGAATTTACCGCACCGCATCCAATTTTAGAGTCTAAATTTCCAATTTTAACCTGATGAATTTCTGTCTGTTTACCCAGAGTATCACTATGTAGTGACAATGCAAGCTATAATAACGACAGTCTCCAAGCTGAAATATAAAACTTCATTTGGTGTAGGTAAAATCAGCGCACTACATGACATCCATGTCCCTTTTCTCATGTAAAACCTAGGATTGCTCATTCAGATGATTTTTGATACTTCTACATTACTGTCGTCTTTTTGTATTGGTGTTCTCACCCGTACCCCCAAGAAAGACAAATCTAAAATTAAGTGTTCGACTCTTAGGCCTATAGCAATCTAAACTACATTCTGTAAACTGTTTTAGTTTCTTTTTGTTGATGAGTTAAACGTAAAAATGTAGCGTTCCGCCATAACAGTTTGGTTTTCAGAATAAAATAAGATGTGGGGATGCCCTTGATGCTGTGGATAATGTCCTAATGGAGGCTGAACTGGCCCAACAAAGTCTCGTTATACCAACACAAAATATTAGGTGTGAATTTGACTCGTTGGTACACGGAACCACACTCCTTCACATGGCAAAAAGAGGCGTTCACCCCTCTGCTATTCACACCTCGAGAGCCTATATTTGCCGCTGAAAGTACAAATTAAAATTACGATTCCATTTAAGTTACGTTTTCCAGTTCATCTAATCTAACACGTGCTCTATGAAATAGACTTTATTGTCCCAGTAGCCTACCGAATGATCTGAATAGTTTTGTTTCTGTTTATAAGGGTACGCGATAAGGTGCTACCACTCTGCCTACTCTTTTTAACAACAATTTCTTAGACGCTCAATCAAAATACATATCCTCATGCATTGTGGCTGCAACAAGCGTGACCCTTGTCTGTTATGCGGATGATGTCCTTAGTTTTAGCAGGTCGATACAGTTTATCAAAAAAAAAACTTCAGCATACTTGAGAGTAAATATTCTAAATTTAGATTGGAATTTAACTCTGAAAAATCTGAGGTTCTTCTTTCAACTGTAGTAATTCGGGTCCCACCCTTTCGCTCCTGCTGGGACGTTCTTTAGGAAAGCCTGTTGAAAAACTTGTTTATCTTGGTCTATAAATTCAGCATTCCTTAAAGCAAACCCGTTCGCAGCTAATTTCCCACCCTCCTTGAACAGAATGAGGTACGTTTTAGGCTTCATTTTCCAAAATAAAAAACGTTTAAACTGAATAATCCTCGCTAAACTGTACAATTCAACAGCACCGCCACATTTTCTGTACGCAGCACCATTTTGGAAAATTTTCTTACAAACAAATAAACGTAAACTCCGTTCAGTATATTTCCGACTTGCAAAATATTTACTTCATCATTAATCAGTATTATTCCGCAAATATAAAATAGCCGACCCAGCAATAGCTCTATCAGAGCGCTATCAGTCTTATGCAAGCTATGATTGTAAAAATTAAAGTTAGATTAAATTATGTTAGTTTAAGTTGGGGTTAGGTTAGATTAGGTTAAGTTAAATTTGGTTATAAATATCAGAAACGGGTTAAAAACCTAGGCTAGCCTAACCAAACCTAATCTGACCTAACCTGTCATCCTCAAACCTTAAATTAACTGTATAGTTTGACTGGCAACGCTGACTAAATCCCTTAAAAAAAAGGTATTTCGGAGATTCCCCTTTGAATGTCGACATTCACGAATCTCGACATTCATGGTAACCTGTGAAGATTGAAAGAGATTGAGCGAGATTGAGCGATTTTTGAGAGAGATGAGTGACATTACGCGAGATCGAGAGATATTGAGAGACATTCTTTAACACGTATCAATGGCTCTATCGTGTGGTAATTGTACAATTTTCAATTTGAAGATATAAATTTCACCCAGAATAAACTTGTTTTCTTAAATTATCTCCGAATGTAAAATCGTTAACGTTTCATGCTATTCATTTTCTTTTAAATAAGCTTAAAGTTGAAAATTTTTGGGATTTGAAATCAACATAAAAAATTTGATTAATCTGTTAAATAAGTTGTTATGTATTATTTAGTGGTAAAAGAGTTTGTGGTAACGAACGGTAAGCAAGGAGAAACTCAGCCCAATAGAAACCGAAACTCTAGATGATAGAATTTTGATAAGAATAGATAAATAAAAGAATTGGTTTTTGACATTATTTCCAAATGCATAAAGTTACTAGTTTAGCGTTATCCCTCAAAATCTACAAATCTAGCAATATTAGCCAGATTTTCCAAAAAAAGGGGAACACCCACAAAATTTCAAGCGATCTTAACGAAAAGCATACCATCAGCTTCATACCATCAGATTCAGTAGAGATTTCTAAATCTTAACTATAAAAATATGGAATATGTATTTTTTCCAGAAGAAAGATCACAGATGAGTGTTTTTTTTTTGTTTTTTTTTTTTCAGGGTGATTGTCTCGAACCAATGATCCTAGAAGATCGGGAGATGGCTCATTCCAATGGACATTAAAAGTTCTAGTGCCCTTTTTATGTGACCAAAAATACCCGGTAAAATTTTGAGACAGCCATTTAAATCAACATATACGAAAGGTCCGAGAGATATACTTTTGGTAATGACAAGACCCTACATAGTCTCTGGGGAAAGGCCTGTAAGTTGGGCAATTTGCCCAGATTGTTCACATAAATTATTTGTCTTTGGAAATATAAGGATATTTCTAGGAGTAATGTTCTGGGGAGAGGAGGGATTTTCTGACAGGGGGAATTTCCCGTGGAAGGAAGGTTTCCAGTCAAATATTCCATGAAAAATATTACACGGGGATGGGGGGCTAATTTCCAGGCATGATTTGAAAAACATTCAGAAATTAAAATTAAAAAAAAATTCCACTAAAAGTAAGTAACAACGTTAAAACTTAAAACGAACTGAAATTAACCTATTAATTAGGATGGCTGCCCCTTTTTCTACCCTTAATCTTTACGCTTAAGTTCGACTTTTTGCCCTGGTTATTTAGGAAAGAGTAATAAAACAAGCCTTTGATTTTGAATTAAATAAAAAAAACAAGTTCTGTTAACTGAAAGTAAGGAACGACGTTAAAACTTAAAACGAACAGAAGTTATTCCGTGTATGAAAGAGGCTGTCCCCTCCTCAAGGCCTCGCTCTTTACGCTAAAGTTTTTTTATTGTTTAAAAAAATAGGAGTTGTGAGGAAGTCAAACTTTAGCGTAAAGAGCAGGCGTTAAGGGGGGGACAGCCCCTTTCATATACGGAAAAATTTCTGTTCGTTTTAAGTTTTAACGTCGTTCCTAACTTTCTGTTAAAAACTTGTTTTTTTTATTTAATTTTTGAACGTTTTTGAATTGATGCAGGTTTTGATTTTGGCTCACCGTACATGAATAATTAAAACAAAATTTGCATATTAATTTTACTTTTATTTGGTTAAATGGCTTTCTCGAAACTTGTTTAATTTTATTTACGAACGTTTTTCTTGGTAATAAATATATGTAACTTACGAATTAACTTACTTAACGAACTTCTATATTCATGTATTTTTAATACGTATATTAGGGGGCTCGCCTACTAGTAAATACCTCGCTCTTTAAGCTAAAGTTCGAATTTTGTTCCAATTCTTTAAAATGACCCCTTAATCACAAAGGCCGTTATTTAGAATAAATAGCTCTTATGACAATACTAAAAAATATTTGGCTTGAGGAGCGAGGTACTGACTAGGGGGTGAACCCAATCATACACGTAATATTTTCTGTTTGTTTTAAGTTTTGATGTTACTCCTTATTCTCAGTTGGAAAACTTGTTTTTTTTATACTTAATTTCTGATCTTTTTTTTAAATAATGCTGGGAAATCCGGCTCCCCCTTCATAGCAATATCCCTCCCCCACGAAAACTTCCTTCATGGAAAGATCCTCCCATATAACCCCCAACCCACCCACCCCTCTACTACCAGAAAAAATCCCCCCTGAAAACGTCTGTATACTTCCTAATAACCAATACTATATGATGTCATTGGGCAAAGTTCATAAATTTCAGCCCTCCCCCCGGGGACTTTTGGGGATTCAGTCATCTTAAAGGACATCTTTATCATATTTTCAACCATGCTGAACAAAATGTCTATCTCAAAATTTTGATCAGGTGACTTTGGAAAAAAATGAGCGTGGGAGGGGGCCTAGTTGCCCTCCATTTTGTTTAGTCACTTAAAAAGGGCACTAGAACTTTTAATTTTCGATCCAATGAGTGTTCCCACGATATTCTAGGACCACTGGGTCGATACGATCACCCCTAGGAAAAACAACAAAAAAAACAAAAAAAAAACAGATAAACACGCACCCGTGATCTTTCTTCTAGCAAAAAATGCAAAATTCCACATTTTTTTCAGATAGGAGCTTGAAACCTCTACAGTAGGGTTCTCTGATACGCTGAATATGAGGTTTGTGATTTTCATCAAGATTCTGTAACTTTTAGGGGTCTTTCCCCCCTTTTTTGAAAATCCGCCAAATCTTTTCAGGCGCGTAACATTTGATGAGTAGTACTAAACTTGATAAAAGTTATATATTTGAAATCAGAATTGAAATCTGATTATTTTGATGTATCTATTTATATCAAAATACGGTTTCTGAAGTTTTGGTTACCATTGAGCCGGGTCGCTCCTTACCTACAGTTCGCTACCACGAAGGGTTTGATGAGAAGTATTCTTAGACAGCTTTATGACTTTGGCGCAAAGAGCAAGGGTGGAGGAAGGGGCAACCCTCTTCATATACGCAATAATTTTTTTGTATTAAGTTTTAGTGCCGCTGCTTACTTTTACTTCAAAAGATTGTTGTGTTTATTTACTATATACATGATTATAGAGACTATTTACATTTATTATCAATAATGTCCAGTTTAGTAACCTGATTCTTAATTCCTATGTTATTTTTTTAAAAGAGAGTAATTGCCCAGAATTGATTAAAAAAATAGTAATTTACCGTGATTTTGTTTTTAATAAACTAACGACAACTTATCAAAATTCAATAAAAATGCACTTACATTTTTGGTCTAGCGATTTTCTCCCAATTCCTGTGGAATTACCTTTGTAAAAAAAAAAAAAATTACATTGAAGATCTAGTTTCACACTGTCTGCGTTAGGATTTTCAATGAGAAAGTCTTAAATATCTACGGATCATGCGTCTTAAAATCAAAACTAACGTTTATTTGGGTCATGAGTTAACAGAGTCTTTACTTAAATAGTAATTAACAAAATTCTAGAACCAAGCACTTATACAACAGTTGACTATAAAATCGAATAACTTTCCAAATGAATAAAAAAAAGTTATAAAAAAAAGGGGGGAAAGAAAGTAAACAGCCATGTGAATTTAAACACATTGAAATTAAAAACATGATAATATTCATATGGTACTCATAGCATCGACCAATTACATAGATTGGTATACCCTCTTTGGTGTAAAACTCTATAAAAGTAGAGGGTGAAAAGAAAGTGCATTATAGTGAACACGTATTCCAGAAAAAGTTCATTATAACTTTTATATGACGATCATTATACGGATCAATACTTATGATGAAATACCTTTTTGAGTAACATAATTAATAACAACAGAGAAGAAAAAATAAAGCTATATGACAGTGGGCACGTTACCAAAAAATGTTCATGCTCACGCAAATATCCTCTATACAATTCAATTCCCGTGAAAATTTAGCACGGCAATTACCTTTTTGCAAGCGTAAAACTGAGTCAGTACAGAGAAAGCAAGACATATATAAATAATTTCGTATAGGGATTCTGGCATGTTACGTAAGTAATGAGTAACCCGGCTCAATAGTAACCGAAACTCATAAAACTAGAATTTTGATACCAATATATACATCGAAAGAATCAAATTTTTATGCCGATTTTAAATATACGAGGTTCACCAAGTTTGATCTTACCCATCAATAGTTACGAGCCAAAGAAAGTTTGCCCCGTTTTCGAAAAAGGGGGAAAAACCCCCTGGAAGTCATAATCTTGTTAAAACGAACAGAAATTATTACGTATATGAGGGGATTCACCCCCTCGTCAATACCTCGCTCTTTGCGCTAAAGTTCGAATTTTGTCCAAATTCTTTAAGAATGACCGCTGAATCACGTAGGCCGTTTAATTAGAATAAACAGCTCTTTTAAAAGTACTAAAAATACTTTAGCATATTTATCCTTACTTTCAGTTGAAAAAACTTGTGTGTTTTTTTTAATCTCCATAAGAAAGCCGATCTTGGTTTACCATTCATATTTTGGACAAAATTTTGCAAGAATTTCATATAATATATGTAGGCTACTATATTGCTTTGGGTTGATGGGTACGGGGAAAAATATTCTAATATTTGGGCTAAAAATTTGTATAATCTTTGACGGAATTATCGGATTGACGGAATTTTAACCCCCAACATGTTAAAGCCTCTAGTATAGACAAAAATTAATCAACTTTCCTCATCAACATGCCCTAGAATTGTCAACCCCTTGTCATTCCCTTATCCTTTCCTGAGACATAGCAGATGTACCTTTTGATGCACACAGTATATTTCGATTCAGCTGCATTTCCAACTCGACGTGATTTATCAAGTTTAACTTCATACTCTTTGTCTTTTCTGAAATATCACAGATATGCCCTTTGTGCAAAACTAGATGCACATAGTGTGTTTTAATTTTGTTCCAATTCAACGGTCGTTGTGTTTCAGCAGTTGTTCTTCAAGAATTTTGTAAAAAAGTCAAACTTTACCGTGAAGAGTGAGGAGTTGAAGAGGGGAAAGCAACCTTCATATGTGGAGCGAATTCTGATCATTTTAAAATCTTGATGTTGGTCCTTGTTTTCTGTTGAAATGGCTTGTTTTTTTTGTGTATTTTTTTTTTAATTTCCGATCGTTTTCCAAATCATGCAAAGGTGTAACCAAGATATTACATGGATCACCGATATCCTGCTATCAAATGGTATACCTCAATTTCTTGTTTTTTCAATTTTTCTACTTCAGAACTAAAATATTGGATTGTAAATTAAAATTTTGGAAGAAATTTGAAAATTTAATCAACATTTTCGAAGACAATTGGGCATAAAAATGTACTTTTTTTTAGCATCAACCCCACTTCCTCACCTAAAAAACAACCCATCGTCCCTCCTTCATAATAACTGATTCGCTCTAACACATCTATTTTTTCTTTTCGCAAAGGCACTTCGTATGGAGGGAAATGTCAAATAAACTTTGAAACGTGCTCCTTCAACCTAAAATTGAAAGTTCTAGTGCCTTTTTTAAGAGTCAAAAGTGATTGAAGGACATCCAGCCCCCCACGACCCTTTTTCCCACATATTTCCGATCAAAAATTTTAAATAGAAATTTTGTTCAACATAGTTGAAAAGTCAAATATTTAGCCAGTGGGGATCCCAACCCCTCTCCGGAGCCCTTGGGGAAAGGGCTGTAAGCTATACCATTCGCCAATAGCTTACGTATAGAATTTGTTATTGGTAGAAAAAAAGGCCATGTTTGACCCTTGGTGTCCAAAAAAGTTAAGGGCATTCGCGTGAAGCTTTCAGGGAATGTTGATGGGAGTGTTGAACTAAATCAAAACACACTATGTGCCTGCAGGTTGTTGAAAGGGCATATCTCGGAAATAAATTCGGTTACTAAGTTGAAATTTTCAGGGAAAGATGAGGGTGATGATTAATTAACCAAAATGCAATGTGGGCACGCTACTACAAAAACTACTAGGCCTACTATAAGTAGCATACTACTTCTAACACGTCCAATACCGAGGCTAGGAAATTTTAGGGAATATAGAGGGGGGACTTGAACAAAATCAAAAAGACTATATGCGTGCAGGTTGTGAGAAGGTCGTATCAGCAATATCTTAGAAATGGCTTAGAGTATTAAGTAAAAATGAACAAGGCATTTTGTGTGGAACAGTGAACCAACCATAAGGGAACATTTTCATGCTACTACTGCTACTGCTACAACAACTACTTCTTCTACTACTACTAACACTACTACTACTACTTCTACTACTACTACTACTACTGCTACTGCTACTACTAATAGCAGTAACACTACTAGTGTAGCTGCTACTAGTTCTAATACTGCTACCGCCACTTATGGTATTAAAGTTAAACTTAGGGATTGGTGAAGGGGATTTTGGATTAAAAATCAAAACACACTAAGTACATGCAGGTTGTCAAAAGAGAGCACCAGGAATATCTTTGGAACGTCATAGAACATTAAGTTGAAACTTTGAGTGAATGATGAGGAGGATTTTCAAATGACTACAGGTAATATGTACATAATACTATTGCTGCTAAAGATAATGCTACAAGTATTATTACTGCTTCTAATACTACTCCTACTATTATTACTTCTACTGCTACTACTAAGGCTAAGGTATCAAGGCGAAAATTTCAGTGAATATTAATTGGTTAGTTGAACTTAATCAAAACACACAATGGGCATTTAGGTTTTGAAAAGATCATATCAGCATTATCTTAGAAAATGTTCAGAGTATTGAAGTGAAACTAATAGGAAATTTTGTGAGGAATTTTGAACTAGCTAAAAGACAAAATTTGCTTGCTACAATTGCTATTACAATTATTACGACTAAGGCTAAGGTTATTAAGGAAATATTCCAAGGAAATCTCGCGGGGTGTGTTGAATTAAATAAAAAATATTATTTGTGTGCAGGGTGTCAGAAAAAGTGTATCGGAAATATCTTTGGAATGGCTTAGATTATTAAGTTTAAACTTCCAAGGTATGTTAAGGAAGATATTGAAGTAAAAAAGGCACTACATGCAGATTACTACTGCTAATGCTAGCAGTAGTTCTACTAATTCTACTTCTCCAAGTTTCAGGTTCAGTTTTAGATTCATTTATCTTTTTTTTAAACAAAATACATAATTTACATAACATTCCTGCCAGGAACGCACAAAAAATATGCCTGGCTAGGGCAGGACTTTAAATAATATTAGTTAAAAACCAACAGAAACAACAAATTAACTGAACGTATCAAGAAGAAAAAAAGAAGAGAAAAGTAAACCAGTAAATAAATCAACCTATGGTCTCAACTTTAAAGGTAAAAAAGAAGAAGAGAGAGAAAGCAATAAGGAACGAGAACAAAAGGGAAAATAAAAATGGGGAGAAAAAATACAGT
>JAQQPU010016978.1:0-19249 GCA_029168905.1 Artemia sp. Kazakhstan ARC1039 | reverse complement strand
ATTTTGAGTTTGGAAAATATTAAATGTGATTTTTTTTTGTTTTAAGTATGTTTCATCTCATTCAAAGACATGTAAAAAAAAAGTTGAAAAAAATATATCATGTTAAAAAAAATAATAAAAAAAAGTAAAAAAAAACTTCAAAAAAATTAAAAAAAATGGGGTAGGGGGCCAAAAAGTTGGAGGGGAGGTTCCCCTATCCCCAAAACCTTCGAGTTTGGGGATAGGGGAACTTCGGGGGGTTGAGGTATCTGGTGGTTAGGGTCGTTGGTGCTTATGATCCTTGATGGTTCGTACTCACATACACCTTACTACTTGATTTGCAAGGATTTGTAAGGTTTGTTCTGAATTTCATTATTAAAATTTTTTTCTTGCCATCTACATCTCTCTTAGTATCAACTTTTTAGTATACTATAACGTTAAACTCTATTTTAAATTGACAACACTGTTCAAAAATCTCTTGTGTATTATACAGAACACATCGAAGAAGTAAAGCTAGGTCAAGTCATGAGACCATTTTATCATCGCTAACCATTTCCATAGATTGACATTGTTACAAATTTATAATAAATAAGCTATGAGTTAACAACCCTGAGGGGTTACCTCAACTGATAATCACCATTTCGCAAATGCTATACCCTTTTTTTGCAATTAGAGTTAGCTTTAGCAGTGACACATTCCTAACAAACTAGTCTTGACTAAAGGCAATTGTCCAATAATAAGTTTAACCCTTTTTTCTCCACCTTCATACGATCCAATTCGCAAATACTATCTAGCTCTGTTTTTCCCTATTATTCAATTAATATCGGTCATATAGTCCAATTCGCAAATGCTATACCCTTTTTTTGCAATTAAAGTTAGCTTTAGCAGCCACACATTCCTAACAAACTAGTCTTGACTAAAGGCAGTTGTCCAATAATTAGTTTAACCCTTGTTTTCCACCTTCATACGATCCAGTTCATAAATGCTATCTAGCTCTGTTTTTCCCCATTATTTAATTAATATCGTTCGTATAGTCCAATTCGCAAATGCTATACCCTTTTTTTGCGATTAGAGTTAGCTTTAGCAGCGACATATTCCGAACAAACCAGTCTTGACTAAAGGCAATTGTCCAATAATCCGTTTAACCCGGTTTTCTCCACCTTCATACGATCCAATTCGCAAATGCTATCTAGCTCAGATTTTTTCCCTATTATTCAATTAATATCGTTCGTATAGTCCAATTCGCAAATGCTATACCCTTTTTCTCCACCTTCATACGATCCAGTTCACAAATGCTATCTAGCGACACATTCCTAAGAAACTAGTCTTGACTAAAGGCAATTGTCCAAAAAACCAGAAACCAGTCTGATTGCACATACTTCAAAGAAATGGAACAGTCGATAATGCATGGGTGATAGACAGCTTTTCCTACAAAATCATTCCTAAATACGCAATTTGACAATTTCTAGTTTTTGGTTAAAAAAAACACGTTATGATGAAAGTCCCTCAAAAACGCGTCTGGCTGCGTTATAAAATCTCAATTTTACTTTCAAAACGTGTTTGATCACCTTATAGGTATATAATATAAAAGGATTGGTCGCTTTTTGCAATGTGCACGTCAAACTGCACTGCCTCAGGCGTAGGTTTTCTTGTAGGGTTGATATCAATAGATGCATTACTACTAACCCGCTCGAAAGCTGTGTTGTTTTGTACCATCCCCATAGGCATAGCTATTTGACCTTTGAATTATTTTGAACAAGATGACCACTTCAAAATTTCGATCAATATTTTTGGATTAAGAGCAGCTAAAAAGGGCGTGAGAGGGAGGCTGACAGCTCTCCAACCACTTTTTAACATCCCCTCAGCATGCCCTGAAAGTTCTAACTTAAACTGGAGGTATATGTGTCCTTTTGATTTTCATTGACTTGCCCCCAATATTCTCCAAAGTTTCACCTTAATACCTTTAGCCTTTTCGGATGCACCCAGAATCAAACATTTCCTCTTTCCTAATGATAAATCCTGTATATAAACAGTGGGCAAATTACATAATTTACAATCCTTAACTCGGGGCTGTTGGGGCTTAGATGTTGCTGATATTCCCTTTTGACAACCGTAGTATGCATATAGTGTGTTTACATTGTGTTCGGCATCTCTCGCAACATATCCCTAAAATTTTACCTTAATACCCTAAGTACTTTCAAAGACCACGGGTCAAACATGCATAAAAAAAGTCCGGACTCTTAAACCGGAAATACATAAAAAAAAAATCCGATTTGTATGACGATTCCGAATACATATAATTCATTAAATTTAAAGTTACCTTTCAAAATTTATTAGCAAAAGAATAGGGTTAAAATCTGACATATAGAGGAACTAACTACCAGTTGCTTTAAGTTTATAGACGGAAAAATCGTGAAATTTGGCATTTTTTCCGGGAAATTTGGTCCTGGATGCATGTTCGATGTGTTGCAGGAGCAGTGAATTTTTTTCACTTAAAATATTGATAAGTCTGAAAAAAGAACTCGCAAAACTAGCAGACTAAAAACTAGCAAAAATTGATTTGAAGAAAAAAAAAATCTGACGGAAAAAAGAGCCAAGTTTAAAATTAAAACAAACAAAATTATTGATTCATAATATTTGCAAAGTATGTCTGTAAGACTACCTCAGATTATCGGCTTTTTATATATCCCTGTAAATGCAGAAGTTTGAAAAACGAGCACTATACTGAAAACACAAAAACCGCAAAAAATACAGGATTTTGATTTATGAGTGGAAAACCTCTCTCTTGGCCTGCAAAAATTAAAAGTTTAATTTGTAAGACTATCAACAAGTTCTTACTAGGCATGGTGTCAACAACTTAGAGTATGCAACTTTAATTCTTTTGGAAACCCAAGCAAACAAAATAAATTTTAGTTCTGTCACTGTGAAGTCATAAGACCATATAAACCGGAATTTCTGATTTATCAGGTAAGTCAATGGTCATAACAGCCGTACAATCTATAGCTAGCAATATAAATCCATAGCTAGTAAATCAAAAAACTCTAAACCATAATAAAAATATCAGAAATCCAGTTGTTTCTGCCTATAACACGGATAATTTCAAGCTATGATGCAGATTTCTGAGGTTAGTCTATAACTTTGACACTACCAAGATGCCATTACTTTATATTTGTTTAAAAATAACAACCTACAAGTCATATCAGATAAGCGAATTAAATTCAAATAATAGCAATTCTAGCATACTTAATTTTTCTACTGTTTAAAAACATCCTAAAGCGCTTTATGTTCCTTCTATACAAATACAATATATTGTTTTGTGTTTTGAGTGCAGCAATAGTTTCTGAAAATCGTATAAAAATGCTGAATATCATGAGTCAGTTTTTACACTTACACAAAATCTTATACACGCTAAAAAGCAGTAATTTTTATTGTTTTAAGTTTCAACTTCACTCTTTGTCTTTCCAAGTTATTAATACAAAAAAAAGTTGTTAATAAAGTTAGCGAATATGTTTATTTTTTATTTTGATTTATTTCTATATATTTCGATTTCGCTGGGCAACGCTAGATGGTTTTGATTGTTTATTTCAAACAGTTCGTGGTAACGAACTGTAAGTAAGGAGCGACCCGGCTCAATGGTAATCGAAACTCTAAAAAACGGAATTTTGATACCAATAGATGCATCAAAAGAATCAGATTTTAATGCTGATTTCAAATATAAAATTACGCGCCTGAGAAAATTTGGCTGACTTTAGAAAAAGGGGGAAAGACGTCTAAAAGTTATAAAACCTTAATGAAAATCACACCATCACATTCAGCGTATAAGAGAACCCTACTGTAGAGGTTCCAAGCACCTATCTACAAAAATGTGGAATTTTACATTTTTTGAAGGAATAAAGATCACAGATGCGTGTTTATTTGTTTTTTTGTTTTTCTTTTTTTTTCTCAGGGGTGATCGTATCGACCCAGTGGTCCTAGAATATCGCGAGAGGGCTCATTGGAACGGAAATTAAAAGTTCTAGTGCCCTTTTTAAGTGACTAAAAAAATGGAGGGCAACTAGGCCCCCTGCCACGCTCATTTTTTCCCAAAGTCACCCGATCAAAATTTTGAGATAGCCATTTTGTTCAGCATGGTCAAAAATATGATAAATATGTCTTTTAGGATGACTTTATCCCCAGAAGTCCCCGGGGGGAGGGCTGAAAGTTATGAACTTTATCCAATGTTAACATATAGTATTGGTTATTGGGAAGCATACAGACGTTTTCGGGGGGGGGATTCTTTCTGGTAGGTGGGGGTGGGGGTTGGGTCGGGGGCTATATGGGAGGATATTTCCATGAAGGAAGTTTTCACGGGGGAAGGGACATTGCTATGAAGGGGGTGCCGGATTTCCCATCATTATTAAAGAAAAAGATCAGAAATTAAATAAAAAAAAACAAGTTTTTCAACTGAAAGCAAGGAGCAACATCAAAACTTAAGACGAACGGAAAATATTAGGCATATGATTGGGTCCACCCTCTAGTCAATACCTCGCTCTTTAAGCCAAAGATTTTTTAGTACTTTCATAAGAGCTATTTATTCTAATCAACGGCCTTTGTGATTAAGGGGTCATTTTTAAAGAATTGGGACGAAATTCGAACTTTAGCTTAAAGAGCAAGGTATTGACGAGGGGTGAACCCCCTAATATACTTATTAAAAATCTATGAATATAGAAGTTCGTTACATAAGTTAATTCGTAAGTTACGTATATTTATTACTAATAAAAACGTTCGTAAATAAAATTAAACAAGTTTCGAGAAAGCCATTTAACCAAATAAAAGTAGAATTAATATGCAATTTTTTTAATTATTCGTGTACGGTGAGCCAAAACCTGCATTAATTCAAAAACGTTCTAAAATTAAATAAAAAAAAACAAGTTTTTTTAACTGAAAGTAAGGAACGACGTTAAAACTTAAAACGAACAGAAATTATCCCGTATGTGAAAGGGGCTGTCCCCTCCTCAACGCCTCGCTCTTTACGCTAAAGTTTGTCTTTCTTACAACTCTATTTTTTTTAAGCAATAAAAAAATTTCGCGTAAAGAGTGAGGCGTTGAGGAGGGGACAGCCCCTTTCATATACGGGATAATTTCTGTTTGTTTTAAGTTTTAACGTCGTCCCTTACTTTCAGTTAAAAAACTTGTTTTTTTTTTATTTAGTTTCTATCAGAGACGAGCATCAGCTTCCTCCCTTGTTAGGTTCTCATGCTCTTGTGTTTATAGAAGTTTTGATTTATAATTTTTACTTATTTGAAGTACTTTTTCTGTTTTTTAATTATAGATAGAGCAGATTTATCAGGTATGAAGCCTGATTACGTTGCTGTTGGTGTGTGTTTAGTTACATTTGCCATCATTATCTTCAACTTCATCTTTACTGAGACGTAAGTATCAACAATTTATATCAAAGTTGTGAGATGGGGAGAATATTTGACTAAAATATAAATTAGAATTATCATGAATCTCTGTAAAATATGGGTATAAATAGGGGCAGATCCAGGATTTTCTTAGGGGAGGGGGTGCAAAATAGGTTGATCCGATAAACTTACTTTAGGAGCAAGTTTAATTAATGCAAACTTGTGTTAATTAAGTAAACTACACTACGTTAGGGGGTGCGCGCCCCCCTCTCCCCTCCCCTGGATTCGCCACTGGGTATAAATTAAATAAGAGAAAACCAAGAGATGGAGACTTTGGAACGCAAAGAAAAAGGAATTTTCAAGAGTAGATCTAACCACCGATTTTTCTTTGCCATTTACATTTGCAAATATTTGGCGATCAAGCCTTGTTACCAAAAATTTTTTTTCCCATTTGATCGGTATAGAAATTTCTATAGCTTCTCTCGCATTGCCCCACAGTTTTATAGCAAATATTATCCTAGGGGTTGTCGGCACCCAAAATCTATGGTCTACCTAAGATTCATAAGACTGGTGCCCCCCTCCGTCCCATTGGGTCAACTTTTCCGTCACCGGTTTCGAAGTTAGGAAAATGGTTGTCGGGAGAACTGCGTCCTCTTTTGGGAACACAAAGATCATATTTAAAAAATTCGATTGGTCCAGTATGAAAAATACTAATAAATTGAGAAATTTCACATTGGAGGAGAGTTCAATTCTTTGTAGTTTTGACGTTGTATCCATGTATTCAAATTGTGATTTAAAAAGGTGCGAGGACATTTTAAAAAGTAAATTAGAAAAACACTTTGATTTAATACAAGATGTGCCTTTAGCCAGTTTGGATATTGAAGTCATTATGAAACTAGTTATCCTAGTAAATGAATTTTCTTTTTATATTGGTTTTAGAGAGGATTTTTATAGACAGGTTTTTGGGTTACCTAAGGAGGCTTCTCTCTCTCCTTTATTGGAAAATATTTACATAGATTCTATTGAAACCTCCGCCATACACAGTTTTAGAATTTCCCCTTGCTTCTGGGGTAAGTTCATGGATGATTTGGTTTGCGTTTGGAAACAGGGGTTGGACTCTTTAGACCTATTTTGTAAGCATTTAAATAGCTTTGATAATAAGATTAAATTTACAATTGAGTTTGAGGAAAATACCAAATTGCCTTTTCGGGATAAAATATTAACTAAAAGGAATCTCCACTTACTTTTCTCGATTTATAGAACCTACGCACAATGATAGGTATTTGAATTTTCATTCGCGCCACCCTATGTCGGTGAAACGGGGGGTTGTGATTTCACTAGTGGATAGAGCCTTTAGAATTTGTTCCCAGGAATTTCTGGATTTGAAATTGTTATACTTGAGGGATATTTTGTTTTGTAATAAGATAAGGTAAGATAATAATTACCCAATTAAGTTCATTGACAAAATAATTGAATATACATGTTGAAATAATGTTAAACATGATAGTAGGGTTATTGGGGTTTCTTAATCTTCAGATTTAAACGCATCAAAAAGTTTCATTTCGTTGCCATATGTACCTGGTTTGGGTAAGAAGCTTTCACGGATTTTGCGTAAATTTAACATCGATACATGTTTC
This sequence comes from Artemia sp. Kazakhstan ARC1039, assembly GCA_029168905.1. Taxonomy (NCBI): domain Eukaryota; kingdom Metazoa; phylum Arthropoda; class Branchiopoda; order Anostraca; family Artemiidae; genus Artemia; species Artemia sp. Kazakhstan ARC1039. Next base: position 12,249 of record JAQQPU010016978.1, on the reverse strand, counting down.
CAATCGTTGAGGCCAAAGGGTAGTTTCTTTAGTTCTGGAAAGGATTTAACCCGGGGAAATTTAGTAAGTGGGGCGAATAAGATTCCGTGTTCTTGTGGGAAGTTCTGTTTTGGTAAGACTCACCAACAATTTGTTGAAATATTTATTGAACGTCGAAATTCAATAGAAAAAACCCTACAATTAAGCAAGCCTCCGGAAACTTTTGCTTCAGCCTTAGCAGAACATATTTGGTTTAAACCAGATCACTTTGTAAAATTTTATGAAGCCTTAGATATTTCAAATGATAAGGGGTACACTCAATGGGCGAGAGAAGCCATAGAAATTAAAAAACATATGTTTGCTAACCTTTCGGTAAATAGGGACATGGGTAATTTAAATATTGACTCAATTTATGATAATCTTCGAAAACGTTAATCAACAGTCAATAAGGGAGTTAATTTCTTAAATAATCTCCAGGGGACTATTTTACCTGCCAGACCAAAACGATTTGCTTCAGTAGTAGCCAACAAGAGAATTATTTCGCAACATAATAATTAACGTAATTTCCAGTTATTTATTTATTTTTTTTTTATTTTACCTCAGTTACTCTGGTGCTCTCACTGAAGTAACTCTAATAGCAACTTTTCCCTACGTGGATTAGTTTGTGCCAATTTTATATTTTTTTTGGTGGTGGTTTTATTTGTTTTTAGTTTTTTTTTTCTTGTTCTTCTTGTGTTTCTCTCATGCTGAAGACGCCTTGTTTTGATACATGCGAAATATCCGCGGTGTTTTATATTTTTCGTCTTTTCCCTCCACTGGCCGCAGTCTCGTTTGTTGTTTTTTTTCACTAAGATTTTTCTCTCTGTTGGTTTTTTGTCATGGCTGGCCAGTTCGGCTTAAGATCTTTCACTCTTGCCCACCATTTCCCCGAACACATCCAATCAAAATTTTGAGATATCCATTTTGTTCAACGCAGTTGAAAGTTCTGGAAATTACGTCTTTGTGGATGATACCCCCTCAAAGCCCTCAGAGCAAGGTTTGTAAGTTATGCCCTGAGGGTATATAAGGTTTTTATGGAAAGTTTTGCTCATTTGATTGGAAATTGAAAGAGCTAGTGCCCTTTTTAATAGTCGAAAGTGAATGGAGAGCAACTAAGCCCCCTCTTACGCCCACCATTTCCCCAAACACATCCAATCAACGTTTTGAGATAGCCATTTTGTTCAACGTAGTTGAAAGTTCTAGAAATTATGAATTTAAGGATGAAAAACCTTCCGGAGCCCCCAGGCAAAGATTGTAAGTTATGCCCTGGGGGCATATAAGGTTTTTATAGATAGCGTTGTCGGAGAATCTTCAAAAGGGGCTCATTCAATCTGAAATTAAGAGGACTAGTGCGTTTTTTAGTAGTCGAAAGTGATTGAAGGGCAACAAACCCCCCTATCACGCCCACCTTTTCCCCAAACATCCAATAAAAATTTTGAGATTTCCATTTGGTTCAACATAGTTGAAAGTTATTGAAATTAGGTCTTTGGGGATAATAACCCCCCTCAGAGCCCTCAGGGGAAGGGCTGTAAGTTATGCCCTGAGAGCATATAAGGTTTTTATAGAAAGTGTTGTCGTAGAAACTTCAAAAAAAGGCTCATTTTATTGGAAATTGAAAGGGCTAGAGCCCTTTTTAATAGTTGAGAGTAAATGGAGAGAAACTAACCCCCCTAACCCTCACAACTAACAACTAAAGTCCACCATTTACCCAAACATATTCAATCAAAGTTTTGAGATAGCCATTTTGTTCAACATAGTTGAAAGTTCTGGAAATTATGTATTTGAGGATGACAAACCTCCCAGAGCCCCCAGGGCAAAGGTTGTAAGTTATGCCATGGGGGCATATAAGGTATTAATAGATAGCGTTGTCGTAGAAACTTCAAAAGGGGCTCATTCAACTTGAAATAAAGAGGGCTAGTGCCTTTTTTAATAGTCGAAAGTGATTGAAGGGCAACTAACCCCCCTCTCACGTCCACCTTTTCCCCAAACATCCAATCAAAATTTTGAGATAGCCATTTTGTTCAACGTAGTTGAAAGTTCTGTAATTAGGTTTTTGAGGATGACAACCCAGACAACCATCAGGGCAAGGGTTGTAAGTTGTGGCCTGGGGCAGGTTTTTGTAGAAAGCGTCGTCGTAGAAGCTTCAAAAAGGGCTCATTCGATTGGAAATTCAAATGGCTAGTGCCCTTTTTAATAGTTGAAAGTGATTGAAGGGCAAATAATCCCCCTCTAACGCCCACCATTTCCCAAAACATATCCAATAAAAACTTTGAGATTACCATTTTGTTCAATGTAGTTGAAAGTTTTGGAAATTAGGTCTTTGAGGATGATAGAGCCATCGGGGCAAGGGTTGTAAGTTATGCCCTGGAGGCATATAAGGTTTTTATAGAAACTGTTGTCGCAGAAACTTTAAAAAAGGCTCATTTGATTGGAAATTGAAAGGGCTAATGCCCTTTTTAATAGTTGAAAGTGAATGGAAAACAACTAATCCCCCTCTCCGCCCACCATTTTCCCAAACACATCCAACCAAAATTTTGAGATTGCCAATTCGTTCAACGTAGTTGAAAGTTTTTGAAATTAGGTCTTTGGGGATGATAATCCCCCCTCAGAGCCCTCGGGGAAAGGGTTGTCAGTTTTGCCCTGGGAGCATATAAGGTTTTTATAGAAAGTGTTGTCGTAGAAACTTCAAAAAGGTTCATTTAATTGGAAATTGAAAGGGCTAGGGCCCTTTTTAATAGTTGAAAGTGAATGGAGAACAACTAGCCCCCCTAACCCTCACAACTAACTACTAACGTCCACCATTTCCCCAAACATATTCTATCAAAGTTCTGAGATAGCCATTTTGTTCAACATAGTTGGAAGTTCTGCAAATTATGTATTTAAGGATGACAAACCTCCCAGAGCCCCCAGGGCAAAGGTTTCAAGTTATGCCCTGGGGGCATATAAGGTTTTTATAGATAGTGTTGTTGTAGAAACTTCAAAAGGGGCTCATTGAATTTGAAATTAAGAGGGCTAGTGCCTTTTTTAATAGTTGAAAGTGATTGAAGGGCAACTAACCCTCCTATCACGCCCACATTTTCCCCAAACATCCAATAAAAATTTTTAGATTGCCATTTTGTTCAACGTAGTTGAAAGTTCTTGAAATTAGGTCTTTGGGGATGATAACCCCCCTCAGAGCCCTCGGGGCAAGGATTGTAAGTTATGCCCTGGGAGCATATAAGGTTCTTATAGAAAGTGTTGTCGTAGAAACTTCAAAAAAGGCTCATTGGATTGGAAATTGAAAGGCTAGTGCCCTTTTTAATAGTTGAAAATGAATGGAGAACAACTAACCCCCCTAACCCTCACAACTAACCATTAACGTCCACCATTTCCCCAAACATATTCAATCAAAGTTTTGAGATAGCCATTTTGTTCAACATAGTTGAAAGTTCTGGAAATTATGTATTTGAGGATGACAAACCTCCCAGAGCCCCCAGGGCAAAGGTTGTAAGTTATGCCCTGGGGGCATATAAGGTTTTTATAGATAGCGCTGTCATAGAAACTTCAAAGGGGCTCATTCAATTTGAAATTAAGAAGGCTAGTGCCTTTTTTAATAGTCGAAAGTGATTGAACGGCAACTAACCCCCCTCTCACGCCCACCTTTTCCCCAAACATCCAATCTAAATTTTGAGATAGCCATTTTGTTCAACTTAGTGGAAAGTTCCGGAATTAGGTCTTTGAGGATGACAACCCCCACATCCGTCAGGACAAGGGTTGTAAGTTATGGCCTGGGGCAGGTTTTTATAGAAAGCGTCGTCGTAGAAGCTTCAAAAAGGTCTCATTCGATTGGAAATTGAAATGGCTAGTGCCTTTTTTAATAGTTGAAAATGATTGGAGGGCAACTAACCCCGTCTCACGCCCACCATTTCCCCAAACACACACAATCAAAATTTTGAGACAGCCATTTTTTTCAACGTGGTTTGAAGTTCTAGAAATTATGTTTATTGAAAAGGCTAGTGCCCTTTTTAATGGTCGAAAGTGATTGAAGGGCAAATAATCCCCCTCTCAAGCCCACCATTTCCCAAAACACATCCAATCAAAACTTTGAGATTGCCATTTTGTTCAATGTAGTTGAAAGCTCTGGAAATTAGGTCTTTGAGGATGATAAAGCCCTCGGGGCAAGGGTTGTAAGTTATGCCCTGAAAGCATATAAAGTTTATAGAAACTGTTGTCGTAGAAACTTTAAAAAAGGCTCATTTGATTGGAAATTGAAAGGGCTAATGCCCTTTTTAATAGTTGAAAGTGAATGGAGAACAACTAACCCCCCTAAGCCCCACAACTAACAACTAACGCCCACCATTTCCGCAAACACATTCAATCAAAGTTTTGAGACAGCCATTTTGTTCAACATAGTTGAAAGTTCTGGAAATTATGTAATTGAGGATGAAAAACCCCCCAGAGCCCCCATGGTAAAGGTTGTAAATTATGCCCTGGGGGCATATAAGGTTTTTATAGATAGCGTTGTCGTAGAAACTTCAAAAGGGGTTCATTCAATTGGAAATTGAGAGGGCTAGTGCCCTTTTTAATAGTCCAAAGTGATTGGAGGGTAACTAGCCCCCCTCTCACGCCCACCATTTCCCCAAACACATCCAATCGAAATTTTTAGATAGCCATTTTGTTGAACGTAATTGAAAGTTCTGGAAATTAGGTCTTTTAGGATGAAATTATAGTAGCCACGGCATCCAGACGATGCCAGGTGGGGGATGACATTATCCTATGCCCACCAAGGTATCTAGGCGGCATCTTTTCAGAGAACCTGTTATTTCACAATTCAGAATAAACCAGTAAAATACATTTAGATGGAGGAGCCCCCGTTTGAAAAAAAAAAATCAGAAAACCCTTTTACAGTTCAAAATAAACCAGTGAAACACATTTGGGCCAGTCGAACACGTTTGGGCTTGTAAGACCATCGTATTTGTTAGAAAATTAATTAAAAAAACCTTTTCAACAAAATACGTTTTTAAAAGAGTAAAGAACTCCATTAAACAAAAATGAAATAAAATAGAATCAAATAATCTACCAAGAATACAACTACCATAAATCAGTTGTTAAAAAAAGTAAAGAACTGTATTAAACCAAAATTCAATGAAATAGAATCAAATAATCTACCAAGAATACAACTACCAAAAAACAGTACCAATGCCACAATTAGAATAAATAAGAGTCTAACTCAAAACGAGCAGAAATTAATATGAGTGGGATTCTAAACCCTAAGCTTTCTAAAAGCCAGAATATGATTTGTACTTTACTGATTTTTTTTTTAATGTTTTTCCTTTTCTAACTTTAAGAAATCAAAAATCAATTAAGATTTAAAGAAATAAATATCAGCATATGTATGTTAAACTGACAATGCAGATTTTTTATTCAGTTAATACATTTGAATATTTTTCAGTAAAGTAGAAATTATATTTTGGCTTCTCTAAAGCTTGAGGTTTAGAACCCCACTCATATTAATTTCTGTTCGTTTTGAGTTTGACTCTTATTTATTTTAATTAATGTTTGTTTTGGGTTTCATTTATTTATTGATACTGATTTGTGCTAGTTGTATTCTTGGTAGATTATTTGATCCTATTTTATTTCATTTTGGTTTAATGGAGTTATTTACTTTTTTTAAAAACGTATTTTGTTGAAAAAGTTTTTTAATTAATTTTCTAACAAACACGATGGTCTTACAAGCCCAAACGTGTTCAACTGGCCCAAATGTGTTTCACTGGTTCATTTTGAACTGTAACAGGTTTTTGAGTGTTTTTTTTTCAAAAAGGGGGCTCTCCTCCATCCACATGTATTTTACTGGTTTATTTTAAATTGTGAGATAACAGGTTCACTGAAAAGATGCCGTCTGGATACTGTGGTGGCCATAGGATAATGTCAGCCCCCACCTGGCACCGTCTGGATACCGTGGCTACTATAATTTGTTGTTAGCAATACATTCCTATGATTTCAAAAAATTCCGCAAAGAACTATGTAAATCCTTTCTCGTGGCCATACAAGCGCCTCAAGTTTCAGTGGAATTAAAACATTCATCTCGCAAAAGGTTTTTTACTTTTATGATTGTGCTTTTTACAATAAAGTTTCATTCTGGTGCTTTGTTTGGCAATTGTCTAATTTACGTTTTCAATAATTAACATTTGTTTGCAACGCTAGTTTTATATCTTTTTTTTTAATTCATGCGAACTCCGGGTTTTATATTATGATAATTCTTCATACTCTGTATGGTACTTTGTTTGGTAATGCTTTAACTTTCGTTCTCAGTATTTAACGCTAACTCGTAACTTTACTTTTATCCCTATTTTTTTAGTTCTTTAATTACTATAAACCCAATCCCTAGAAAAAATTCCCGAAACTTAAATTAGAATGAGGCAATTATTATACCAAGCTAGGGCTATTTTTGAGAGCTGAAGGCCCAAGCTGGTGAGCGATGGTTGATTTAAAATTTTTAAAGGACCATATTTGCAGATATTAGCCTTTTCTACCGTTTTTACAGTAATATCTGCCGAAATATCGGAATTATTCTTAAGACGGTGGAATCTTTATAAATTGGGAAAATTCGGGTCTTTAAAACTCATTTGTATCGCACACTTAACTTGTAAACAAAAGAAAACCAAATTTTAATTTCCAGAAGGTAATGTTTCAACCTATTCGTAAACTAGCTAAGCATACTTAAGTAGTATTAACAAGTTAGCGTTACTCATGGCCGTATCCAGGGGTGGGGGGTTTCAAGGTTTGAACCCCTTCCTCTGAAATTTTATTTTGATGCGTTTTCAAAGTTTTTTTTTTTATTGCTAAACACCCCTGAAAAAATACCCCTTGAATAAAAATTCTGGATACACCCTGGGTATTGCTGCATAACCAATCCCTAATCATCATCCATTTATACAGATTAATTAAAAAAGTTTCCGAAAAAGAAGTTTTTCAAAGAAAAGAAGTTTAAAACAAAAACATATTAAACTTAAGATGAGGAGAAATAGACAACAAATCAAACTCAAAACGGCCAGAAATAATTTCTAAAGAATAAATGAAATCCAAAAAGAACAACAATTAAATAAACAATCATATCAAAAAGACATACCACAGATACTAATATAAATGAATAAGTAAATCTAAAAACGAGTAAAGTTTAGATTGATCATGAAAATCAAGCTTAAAACGAACAAAAATATTTTACTATTGACGTATAAATGAAACCCAAAACTAACAGAAATTAAAAAAATCTTAAAACAAGTAAAGCTTAGTTTGAATCAAACTTAAAACGAACAAAAATACATTGCTATTGAAGTATAAATGAAACCCAAAACGAACATAAATTAAATAAACAATCATAGCGAACAAACGTATAGTAGGTACTAATATAAATGAATAAATAAATCTTAAAACAGGTGAAAATTAAATTGAATGTGTAAATCCAGCTTAAAACAAACAAAAGTCACTAAAAACAAGAGTCTGGGTATTGCCTCCTTCTCTCACTGTAAACGTCTAAAACCTACTGTGTCATTGCCGCTTCATTCAAGAGCGTCGAGACGCTCTTGGAAAGTACAAATAAAATAGAACTGAATATTTGATATATAATGATATTAATTGTTGAAAATCATCAGTTCAAGATTTTATTTCAGAGTAATTTTTATTTTCATTTTTGTTCCTGTAATAACTAGAAAAGAAAATATTTGTAATATCGCTTTCAGTGCAGCCCATGCCACAGTACGCTTTAGATTTTTAAAGTTATGAAAGGAGGCAGTAGCTAAATTCTTGTTTTTAGTGAAACTATATTTGTCTTAAAAAACCTTTGAAAAGTCTAATATAATGAAGCTGACTATTTGATATATAATGATACTAATTGCTGAAAACTCATCAGTTCAAAATTTAATTTTAGTGTACTTTTGTGTTTATTTTCAATGTTATAATAAGCACAAAAGAAAATATTTATATAATAATTCGTTTTCAGTAAAGTGCCAATGACGCAGTTAGGTTTTATACTTTTGCAGTGAGAGAAAGAGGCAAAACCCAAACTCTTGTTTGTAGTGATTTTTGCTCGTTTAAAGCTTGATTTGCATATTCAATTTAAGTTTCGCTCGTTTTAAGATTTTATTATTCATTTATATTAGTACCTACTGTATGTTTGTTTGCTATGATCGTTCATTTAATTTATGTTCGTTTGGAGTTTCATTTATACTTGACATGAGTTTGGCTACTTTCTGCTTCTCTAACTGTAAAAGTCTAAAGTTTACTGCGTAATTGGCATTTTAATGAAAGCGAATTATACTACAAGTATTTTCTTTTGTGTTTAGTACAACATTGAAAATGAAGATAAGAATTACAGTGAAATAAAATCTTGAATTGGTGAGCTTTCGGCAATTAATATCATTATATGTCAAATAGTAAGTTTAATTTAATAGTCATTTCCAAGATTTTCAAGACACGTATAGTTTTCAGTAAAGCATCAATGATGCAATAGGCCTTAGACTTTTACAATTAGGGAAGGGAGCAGTAGCCAAGCTCTTCTTTATAATGATTTTGTTCGTTTTAAACTTTATTTGCAAATTAATCTTAAATTACCTGCGTAATGTAGCTGTTGTATGTTTGTTTGCATGCTATGATGGTTTATTTGATTTCTGTTTGATATGGGTTTCATTTTTTCTTTAGTAATAATTTTGTTCGTTTTGAGTTTGAAGTATTCTAGGTTTTTATTTGTGCTGGTCTTATGTATGATATGGCCTTTACTTCTCTCCGAAAAACTTCTTTTTCGGAAAGTTTTTTTTTCTCTTCAAAAATTTCTGTTCGTTTTTGACTGCCAAGTTTTCAAGTTTTCAACATTTCCCATTTCAACATCGAATTTTTTTTCAACATCAAAGTTTCATCAAAGTATCAAAACTAGTATCAAAATAAGCATTTCAGTTTCCGATCAAATGAGCCCCCTCCAAAGATAATACGACCAACCCTTCCACAAAAGCCTCATATGTTAACAATGGACAACCTTCATAAGTTACAGCCCTTGTCCTGGGGCTATGGGGGATTTGTCCACCCCTGAGGTATATTTATTTGACCTGTGGATTATTTTGAACAAAATGGCTATTTCAAAATTTGATCGGACGCATTTGGGGGAAAATGGGGAAGGGGAGGGGTCGATTACTCTCCGATCACTTTCAACTCTTAAAAGGGAAGTAAAACTTATAATTTCCTATCAATGAACCTCCTTCAAAGTTTGTACTACCAACCCCCTCATAAAGACCAACGAGGGTCATACCTTAGAACCCTTTCTCCTGGGCTCTGGGGGGTTGTGTCAACCCTTGAGGCATTGTTATACAATCTTTGAACTATTTTAAACAAAATGGCTATATCAAAGTATCGATCAGCCATATTTGGGGAAAACAGGACGGGATAGGAGGGCTAGTTGCCCTCTCATTTCTTTTAATTCTTATAAAAGTGAGCTAGAACTTTCAATTTCGAATCAAATGGACCTAATCCAAGGCTTATAAGAGAACTCCTTCAATAAAAACCTTATATGCCCCCGGGGAATAACTTACAACCCTTGCCTGCGTTCTGGTGGTTTGTCTTAGCCCTGAAGGCATTGTTATATGATCTTCGGACTATTTTGAATCAAAAAGCTATCTCAAAATTTTGGTCGAATGTATTTAGGGGAAAGAGGGCGTTGAGGAGAGCTGGTTGTCCTCCGTTCCCTTTTGTCTCTTAAAAAAAGAACTATAACTTTCAATTTACAGTCAAATGAGCCTCTTCTAGAGTTTATAACGACCACCCCTTCCATTACAACTTTATATGCCCCTGGGTTATAACTTCCAACCCATGCCTCGGGTTCTGCTTTTTTTTTTAACCCAAATGAATTGTTATATGATCATTCGATAATGTTGAACAAATGGCTTTCTCAACAAATTTTGATCGGATGCCTTTGGGGAAAGAAGGGCGCGGGAGGGGGGGGGGAGCTACATGCTCTCTAATAACTTTTGCCTCTTAAAAGACGACTCTTTCAATTTCCAATTAAATGAACCTCCTCTAAAGTTTTTACGTTCGCCTCTTCCATAAAACCTTATATACCCACCGGGGTAAACCTACAACCCTCGCTCCAAGCTCTGAGCGCTGTGCGAACCGGAGGTATTGTTATATGATACAGGGACTATTTTAAAAAATTGCAATCTCAAAATTTTGAGTGGATACATTTGGAGAAAAGAGGCCGTAGGAGGGGGGGGGCTAGTTGCCCTCTGACCAGTCTTGATTCTTAGAAACGGAATTAGGACTTTCATTTTCCAATCAAATAAGCCTCCTGCAGAGTTAATACGACCACCCCTTGAATATAAGGCTATATAAAATTTTTTATTGGATCCATTTGGAGAGAAGAGGGTTTGGGGAGGGGGCAGTTGCCCTCTAATCACTTTTGACTCTTAAAAAAGAACTATAACTTTTAATTTCCGATCATATGAGCCCCCTCTAAAGTTCAAATGATCACCCCTTTAATAAAAACTTTGTATATCACAAGGTCATAAATTACAACATTTTCCCCTGGGGTTTGGGGCTTGTGTCTACCCCGGAGTTTTGTTACCTGATTATTTTGAACATAATGGACATTTCAAAATTTTTATCAGGTGTATTTGGGAAAAGAAAGTCAAGGAGGCCTAGTTGTCCCCCGAGATCTCTTTTGCCTCTTAAAAAGGGCACTAGAACTTCCAATATCAAATCGAATGAACTTCGAAGTTTTTACGTCTACCCCTTCTATATGAAGTACCTCTGGAAAAAAAAAATATATTGAAGCTTTATGCACTTTAGTAAAGGCAACGCTATATTTTTACCTCTGACTTCATATACGTTAAGAAACAAATGTGGTGTCTAGTACCTCTGAAACCCCAAGACTATATAACCGATTGGCTATTTCAGGATTTTTGTTTGCTGTTTTCATTTTTTTTTTCTTTTTTTTTTACTTGAAAGGACAGTAGAACTTAAATTTTCCTTCAATTGATCTCCTTGACGCTCATGGTCTACGATGACTGGCTTGATAGGCTCAGGGTTTGGAAAAAAAGTAAACACGCAACCTTGATAATCCGTTTCAGTAAAAATTAAAAATTTAGTTTTATAGATAGTGACTTTACATTTAGAAAAAAAAAAATCTAATATAAAACAAAAGGTCAAATAAAACTAGGCGTAGTATCTTTTAAGCTGCGTATTTTAGACAAAAGGAAAGCCAATAGTCTATTTCTGTATCAATGCTTGAGCGCAAATATAGAAGTAACGGCAAAGAATCAGTCACTTTGGAAGGAGGAATTACACCTCAAAGTTTTATGATTCAAACAATTTTTTGAATCGCTCAGAATTTTCTTGCTGAGTCTAGTTTTTTTGTAACAACTCTTTTTATAACACATATTTTGCTAAATTGAATAGTAAATAAACTATCTTATTAAAATAAGTATAGTATTTTTTTTCTTGCTTTAAAACATATTGAGTGGAGCTCTAAAATTAGCGTGATTTAATTATTATTTATTCTTCTGGTTTGAGAAAAGGATGTATTAGTGGTGAAGTTTACAAATATTCATAATGTATCTTTGTTTATATCATCTACTTTAACCGCCGATGCCTTTTATCATCTACTTTAAATCTGTAAATCATATTTAGAAAACGACTAAAAGTAGTGTTACGATATATCCTGCTACTCTTCTCCAAGATAGTTCTTCAATTATTTACATAATAAGTAATTAGTTTATCCTGTGGATTTTATGTTTGCTTTGACGGTTTAAATGTACATTACCTAGAGTTTTACCTCTTTACCCTTTTTTACCTTCGGACTTTTCATTTCTTTTCTCTTTCTTTTACCAAGATTACTAAAACACAGTTGTATCTTTTGCAGTCTTGCAACTCCGATGGCTATTGATAACTTCGCCTGGACTGAGGAGGAAGCAGTTGCAAAAGTTGGTATTATGCTTTTTGTTGGTGGTATCATTAGTTCTGTGTGTTTCCTCTTTGCTGGCCCGATAGCTAGAAAGTAAGTTTTATGCTCCTGAAATATTAATAATTAAAAGAAATATAATATGATACAGTACGATACTTTCAACACAAGAGCCATATAGGACATGGTTACCTAAACGGAAAACAAAACAGGAAAATGACTGGACAAAAATATGTACCATTCCATGACCTAAGCCTTCCCACACACTTCTTTCTTTCTCCAAGTGGCATAAAATTTACTCCTTTCAGAAG
>JAQQPU010016977.1:0-19250 GCA_029168905.1 Artemia sp. Kazakhstan ARC1039 | reverse complement strand
ATTATATTTGTAATCAGCATAAAAAAAGGCATCGAATGGTGTATTTACTTTATTTCTAACTCAATAATATGATTTAGTAGAACTTTACCAAAGTATGTCCTGGGAAGGTATTTTGAAGTAGGCCTACCTACCTCCACTCCTTCTCCCTTGAGTAGGTCCTGACCTTTGATGACTTTTGATGACCCTTAAAAATCTGTGTGTTATAAAAGCAAAACCTTGCTACATAAGTCTTCTGCTTAAATGAAGTACAACAAAATTGTTTTCAGCTTCACAACTTTGCTCAATCTTAATTTATAAGGCTTAAAAGATAGGCAAATACATTTCCTAAATTTGAAAAAAAAACATTCATAAGACTGAAAATTCTACTCAAATAATGGGTAAGCAACATTTGACTATTAAAGTTATTGATTCCTTATACTCTAAGCAACAAATATTGTCATTTACTCTTATATAGAAAGTACTATAATGTCAAACAAAAGACAATATTGTGTTTTCTTTAAAAATTATGAATGATATAAAGTCTTCTGTATGACTTTTTAAACAACAAACTATTATAGAGAAGTATGAATAAAGTTATACAGAAGACTTTATGGTCATACAGGTGGCTTTTTATAGCCTAGGCCTACAGGATTTTATATATAGAGCAGCCTAGATAAAGTCATACAGATGACTTTTTAATATATCATTCTACTATAAAGCATTATGAATTAAGTCATACAGATGACTTTTATGCCTCCTGTTATTATGGAGCAAACATAAATAAAGTCATACTGATGGCTTTTTATACCTCATACTATTATAGAGCAAACATGAATGGAGTCCTATATATGACTTTTTATGCCTTTCTTTTATAGAGTAAACTTAAATAAAGTCATACAGATGACTTTTTATGCCTCCTGCTAGTACATAGAGAAAACAACCAATAAGTCATACAGATGGCCTTTTATAGGCTAGTCCTACATGATTTTATTTATAGAGCAGCCTAAATAAAGTCATACAGATGACTTTTTAATATATCATTCTAATATAAAGCATTATGAATAAAGTCATACAGATGACTTTTTATGCCTCCTGTTATTATGGAGCAAACATGAATAAAGTCATATAGATAACTTTTTATACCTCATACTATTACAGAGCAAACTTAAATGAAATCACACCAATGACTTTTTATACTTCCTGCTATTATAGAGCAAACAAAAATAAAGTCTTACAGATGACTTTCTATAGGACATCCATCACATGCCTAATATGAGAGTAAAGTTCATTTGTGATGCAAATGGATGTTATATTTAGATTGAGGATGCAATTCTAGGTATATATTTACACATTAGGGGGGTGGGGGTATATATTCTGTGAATATATAGGCTCTAAGAAATTCAGTCTTAGAAAAACTGGGAAAACTTTTTTTTTCTTTAAAGAAAAAAAAGACAGATACCCAATTACAACATGTAATTATTGTAATTTTGTTAGTAAACCATTATAATTGGGTATGTGTCTTTTTTTATCTGTATTTTTACACTCTTTTGTCTTCAGCAATAACCCCTTATCCTGAAAAAATTTTATCTGCCTCTTTTTCTGTCTTTGGGAAATTCCAAATTATAATTTTATCATTCATTTTAGATCACCCATTTCACACAACTCAACTCTAACAAGTGTTTTGTGATTGGGTATCTCTCCTGCATCTGTCCCAGTAACTGCTGCATCTCATTTGACATATATAAAAGAGTGGGTATAATGCACAAGTACCCTAACCTAGGTACCTCCCCCCTAAACCCCCAAAAAACAGTTTAAAATTTTGTAAATTCAATGAGAAACCATGGTTTGTGATCAATTTATCTCTTGCAAATACCTGTTTGATGGGTTTCCATCAGTATTTCCTTGTACAGTCTATAGCAGTGGGTAACATATAATGCACAAGTACCAACCTGTCACAGAGGAAAATTTTAGGACTCTCTAGAGGGAGAAGGAGTGGAGGTAGGTACTTCAAAATACCTTCCCAGGAAATACTTTAGCCTGTAGACCTATCCCTGAAAGTTTCATTTTCCTAACCTAACCCCTTTCCAAGATAACCAAAAGTAGCTAAAGTAGAATTTTACCAACATCTTCTAAAAGGGCTATGTTAGGAAAATGAAACTTTTAGGGATGGCTTTACAAGATAAAGTATGACGAAATGTTCACATTAATGGATTATTCAGATAACTAATAAACAAACTTACCACTGTTTTCAGAATTGTATCCTGAATCCAAATCAACATTCTTTTGCATCAGAAATGAACTTCACCCCACTCCTATAGCCTATATACCAATTCAGGATATATATTTGCATATTAGGGAGGTTGGGGTAAAGTTAATTTCCAATGCAAATGAATGTTAAATTTGGATTCAGGATGCAATTCCAACTATGGATGCAAGTTTGAGCTTTATCTCCACCCTCTAGCCTAATGTGCAAATATATAGGCTACCCTGAATTGGTATATATATAGGGTGTAGGTAAAGTTCATTTCCAACACAAATGAATGTTAAATTTGGGTTCAGGATGCAATTGCAACTACAGAGGCAAGTTTGTTTCTTAGCTATCTGAATAATGTGTTAACATAAACATTACCCAAAGTATGTCCTAGGAAAGTATTTTGAAGTATCTACCTCCACTCCTTCCTCCTCTAGAGGGCACTGACCTTTAAAGGTGTGTTATAGATGTAAAACCTTGCAAAATAGATCTTCTGCTTAAATGAAGAAAAAGAAGGATGTTGGTAAACATGGAACAGTTCATATAATTAATCTACAAATAAAGTTAACATGCCACTTAATGGCATTTTTTATGTTTTTTTTTTTAAGTATAATAATTGCTTTTCTTGCAAATTCAATTTTAAGTCTTTTTTGGACCTTAGAAAATGATGATTTCTTTCCATAGTTTTTTGGTATAAAAAGGGTTAAAAATTTTGTTTCAAACATACTATATCATAATAAAATCCATTTTGTTTAAGCTTTATAATTCACAAGTATTGATTTGTCACAAATTAAGTTAGATTAAAAAATGCAAAACAATTTCTCCATTTACCAGAAGTTGCAGTCTGATATTCAGCTACAAACCAGTTGTGAAGAGCAAAACTTCGGAGTACTTGTTGATGAGCAACTGAAGTTCCACGGGCATTGGCAACAAGTTGTGTCAAAAGCTAATTCAAGTCTAGGCCTGCTGAAATGCACTATCACCAGCTGCTCTTGTACTGTCTTCCTGAGACTTAACATGGCTATTGTTTGGCCATTCTTGGACTTTGGAACATGCCTGACCTCCCCCTCCTACAAGCATGACACCAGAATAACTGAAGGAGTTCAAAGACGTGCCACCAAATGCATCACGGGTCTGCAAAATATGCCATATGATAAGAGACTGGAGCACCTAAAACTACCAATGCTGGTCTTAAGACATCACAGATGTGATATGATGCTGACCTACAAATATAATAGTCAACCAAAAAACACTCTCCTCACTAAACACACAGGTCAACACAACACTAGAGGACACTCACAGAAGCTAGCAAAGTGAAGAATGAACACCAGAATACACCAAAACTTTTTTATTGAGCATATTTCCAACAACTGGAACAACCTCCAAGACAGAACTGTGACTGCACCCACTAGTGCCTCCTTCAAGTCAAGACTTGACAAAGAATGGAACAACAAGCCATGGAAATATAAATGGGACAGTCCATCCATCTCAGCTGCCAACTAATGCAACATCACTGAGCCCATTTCACAGTGACGTTCCAAATTAACATCATTGATGCAAAGCAGAACAGATCCAGCATGGACCTTATTTTGCTCCAAAGTGCGAATTAGGGTAATTTTTCCATCTGTCATATTTCTTCTGCTGGCTTTGATATTTTTCAAATGACAGTTTTTAAGTGGCCAAACAGAATAAGAAAAAAAAGCACAGAAAAAAGCTAAAACACAGATTTTTTACAGCCACGCTTTCTATAAAAACCTTATATGCCCCAGGGCATAACTTACAACCCTTGCCCTGAGGGCTCGGGGGGGGGGGGGTTGTCATCCTCAAAGACCTAATTTCCAGAACTTTCAACTATGTTGAACAAAATTGCTATCTCAAAATTTTGACTGGATGTGTTTGGGGAAATGTTGGACATGAGAGGGGGGTTAATTGCCCTCCAATCACTTCCAACTATTAAAAAGGGCACTAGCCTTTTGAATTTCCAATCGAATGGGCCCTTTTTGAAGTTCCTACAACAACGCTTTCTATAAAAACCTTACATGCCCCAGGGCATAACTTACAACCCTTGCCCTGAGGGTTGTGAGGAGTCACTCTCAAAGACATAATTTCCAGACCTTTCAACTATGTTGAAGAAAATCACTATCTCAAAATTTTGATCAGATTTGTTTGGGGAAATGGTGGGTGTGAAAGGGGGGTTATTTGCCCTCCAATCACTTTCGACTATTAAAAAAGGCACTAGCCATTTCAATTTCCAATCAAATAATTCCTTTTTGAAGTTTCTACAACAACGTATTCTATAAAAAAAATACATGCCCCCAGGGTATAACTTACAATCCTTGCCCTGAGGGTTGTGGGGGGAGTGTCATCCTCAAAAACATAATTTCCAGGCTTTTCAACTACGTCAAACAAAATAGCCGTCTCAAAATTTTGATTGGATGTAGCCTATTTGGGGAAATGGTGGGTGTGAGAGGGGTGCTAGTTATCCTCCAATCACTTTCGACTATTAAAAGGCACAAGCCCTTCTAATTTCCAATTAAATAAGCCCTTTTTGAAGTTTCTACAACATCAGTATCTATGTAAACCTTATATGCCCCCAGGGCATAACTTACAACCCTTGCCCGAGGGCCCTGAGGGGGTTATCATCCTCAAAGACCTAATTTCTAAAACTTTTAACTATGTTGAACAAAATGGCTATCTAAAAATGTTGATTGAATGTGTTTGGGGAAAAGGTCGGAGTGAGAGGGGGGTTAGTTGCCCTCCAATCACTTTCCACTATTAAAAAGGCAACTAGTCCTTTGAATTCCCAATCAAATTAGCCCTTATTCAAGTTTTTACAACAAAGCTTTCAATAAAATCCTTATATGCCCCCAGGGAATAACTTACAACCGTTACCCTGAGGGCTGTGGGGAGAGTGTCATCCTCAAAGATATAATTTCTGGACCTTTCAACTACTTTGAACAAAATGGCTATCTCAAAATTTTGACTGGGTGTATTTGGAAAAATGGTGGGCGTGCAAGAGGTGTTAGTTGTCTTCCAATCGCTTTCAACTATTAAAAAGGGCACTAGCCATTTCTATTTCCAATAAAATGAGCCCTTTTTGAAGTTTCTATGGCAACACTTTCTATAAAAACCTTATATGCCACAGGGCATAACTTACAACTCTTGCCCTGAGAACTGTGGGTTGGTTGTCATCCTCAAAGACCTAATTTCCAGAACTTTCAACTATTTTGAACAAAATGGCTATCTCAAAATTTTGATTGGATGTGTTTGGGGAAAAGGTGGGCATGCGAGGGGGGTTAGTTGTCATCCAATCACTTTCGACTATTAAGAAGGGCAGTAGCCCTTTGGATTTCCTATCTAATGAGCCCCTTTCGAAGTTTCTACAACAAAGCTTTCTATAAAAACTCCCACAGCATAACTTACAGTCCTTGCCCTGAGGGCTATGGGGGAGTGTCCTCCTCAAAAACATAATTTGTATCTGGAAATCTACTATGCTGAACAAAATGGCTATCTCAAAATTTTGTTTGGATGTGTTTGGGGAAATCGTGGGCGAGGAAGGGGTGGTAGTTACCTTCCAATCACTTTTGACTATTAAGAAGGGTACTAGCCATTCCAATTTCTAATTGAATGAGCCCTTTTCCAACTTTCTATGGCAACTCCTTCTATACGAAGTGCCCTGGTCTAAAGGAAAAAAAAGTAATACTTTGTGCCAACATTGTTCTTTACTTAGGCAGCGCGATTCCGCTGCCTATGATAGCAAAAGGTACCTTGTCTACAATTTTACCCATCACTTGCTTTTCTGTATTAACCATCATATTATCAAGCAAATTTTAGTGCTAAAAAGTCTTTAATTTTATGAAAACAACACTCAAAAATGCAGTCTTTAATTTTATGAATACAGCATAGACTAAGAAATAAAAGTTAATAAAAAAAAAAAATTATAAACCAATGTTTTAACTCTTTTATATACCCATACATTTGAGAAAATGTATTATCTTTAATGGCTCATAAAGGGATTAAAATTATATTTCTGAGTAAAGCAATTAGCCTATTATATTTGGAAAGAGTAAAAAAGGTGTTGAGTCATATATTCACCTAATTTGTAGGTAAGTAATGGAAAGATCTGCATGTTTACCCCTTATTCAATGCTTTTTCCAAATATAATAATTGATGTCATCACAACTGTGGGTAAATTTGTAGTTTTCAATGTAATTTACCTAGGATGAAAGTGAATGCATTGCTTGATGCCTTTTTATGCTCTTTCATAATTCAATAATTGGTTCTGGGGAAAACAGCCCATATTAACCAAAAGTAAAAGAAAACTGGCCAGTGACCAGTCCCAAAACAACCCATATTAACCAAAAGAAAAAACAGTGGCCAGTCTCAAAACAGCTCATATTAACCAAAAGTAAAAAAAAACTGGCCAGTGGCCAGTCTCAAAACAGCCCATATTAACCAAAGGTAAAAAAAAAACGAAAAAAAACGGGCCAGTGAGAAAAAATTGCCATTTGTTACTGACTCAGGAATTGTAATTATTATTTCCAATAAATTTTCTGATTAACTTGCTAATGAGATAGCCAAGAAAAATGAATACCTTTAGAATCAGAATTTCATCCTAAATCCAAATATAACATATATTTGCATCAAAAATGAACTGTACCCCCACCCCTTTAATATTCCAATTTATGCCCTGAGTTTCACTCTGTTCTGCAAATCTATTTAATAGTTTGTCAAGATAGTGGAAAATTTATCGCCTAAATACAATTCAGGGTATATATTTGCACATTAGGGAAGGGGTTAAAGTTCATTTCTAGTGCAAATGAATGGTTTATTTAGATTCAATTCAAAATTCTGATTCTAAAACTGTGTCTGTGTCTTAGATATCTCTTTAGTGAATTAATTAGAAAATTATCTTATTTTCATTAGTTTGAATAGTAGTTTGATGTATTGAAACAAACTTACAAAATCTTTAGAAAAGAGTCTGAAACCCCTTAAAATGATGTCGTTTTTTAGGGTTTTCAGGTGCTTTTTAATAATTAGGTTAGGTTATGTAATGTTTTATTCCCTTTAAGGGCTCAAAATGTAATTTCCTCCAGAAGCAACTTGAATTATGAAAGATCATAAAAAAGGGCATCATGTGAAATATTCATTTTTGTCCTAGTTAAATTACATTAAAACTGCAAATTTACCCAGTCTCACATCATATACCAACTCCTATGAGAAAAAATAAAAAAAAGTAATGCAAACCCGCAAAATCAGCCAGCTTTTGCAAATAGACTAGCCTATGGTCACTCTTATTCCTTAAATCACAACTTCAAGCAAAGGATTTCTGTCCTTATAAGGTTCCATGATGACTTGTGCTGCCTTTTATTTTCCATCTTGTTGCTAGCTAGGCCTAGAGTAAAAACTCCAGCTGCTCCTTGTACAGATGCTCTATGCCAGTCCTAGGGTATTAGTATAGAGTTAAGGGTTTAGTGCTGTTGAGAAAGAAACACTATAACATTCTGAAAACAACTCTAAGAAATCTTAAAATACTTAATCATATCATTATTAAAAGCCCTTCACTTTACTTTTATCTTTAACCCTCCTAATGTGCAAATATATAGCACAAATTATGTATTTATCATACATTTTTCCATGTCTCACTCTCCTGTTTCAACTTAATGGCTATAAATATAATCAATATTGATAGAAACAAGAAACAGAAAATGCATGGGAAGTAGTCCCTCAAATTTTCTGAGGTTGCACACAATATGAATTAGGTAGAGGCAGTGTTATAATTTGACATATTATCATTTTCATATTCATTTTACACTATGGCCAATGGATGACTGCTTCACATTTGGTGCATGTTGGGGTGTGTGTTTTTGTGACCCCTGCTGTCCTTTCTTTTGACATAATTAAAATGTTATGGATGGCCAGACCTTTTTTTTTCTTTTTTTTTTAAATCCAATCCAATAAATCCAATATTATGTCACCTCCTCTCCTCTCCTCTCGGTGACATAATAATCTTTTTCACTTAATGTTATACTTTAATGTCACCTACACTAATTTAAAAACAACTTTTATTTTTTTGAAATTTGGATTTGGGTAGCCAAACATAATTGACAAAGACAAGGTATACTACAAAAAAATTCAAAACCGCAAAAAAGTACCATTCCTGGTTTAGCAGGGTGCCCTTCTGCCATAGGGCACCCCTTTCACCGTGGAAATACATTAATAATAGACAAATAATTTTCGTAAAACCTTGTTCTCAATCAACTATACATCATCCTCCATCCTCCCAACCTTCCCTCAACCCGAAAACAAACCTAGGAGGAGTAGAAAGCTGTGCCCTTACAATATCATTAGGCACGCCATTCTAATCCTTCTTTTATAACAAACAAATAAACTACTAAAACCTTTTTAATACCCATTTGGCTACTCAAAAATCAAACAAAAACCAACAAAAAAAAATTAATATGATTTATCATAATACTAACATCAATTCCTCAATTTTTTTTTATTATTTTTATTTTTTTTTTAATTATTAATAATTTAAACCATTTACATCATAATTTTCAAAATTAAAACTCAATTTTACTCATCCATTCCACATCTACTCTCTCCCTCCATACTCGACTCCGTCTCGATTCATCCACATAACTTTCAAGCCAAACATTCGCCAAAGGAATTTTGACCTGCTTCTGACGTTTCCACATTTTCCACACATGCATGCTAACACTTGTCACTAACAAACACAGCGCATAATTCCTTTGCTTACCTTTAACACAAAATGACAGCTTTAGAGCTTTTTTCTTTTCTTCTACAGACGTTGTTTTTATTCCTTCATTTTCTAATATTTCCAATAATCTTTGGGGTAATCCACCGTTCGAGAGGCATTGAATCAATTCGTGCAATAGTTCGTCAAGCACTTCGTCTCCACACATCGAACAAGTAGGCGTTTGAGTTTTCAATATGCGACTAACTCTATCACTAAAGGGTAATATTCCGTGAATCATGCAGTACACAAACTCTTTCTGTTCATAACTAAATGGCTATTCTCTTAGATTTTTAAAAGATAACTGAAAATCAGTGAACGGCTCCTTTTCTCTAGCTCTATAATTCAGTTCTTTCTCACTTCGAAAAACATCCCGTGAAACATTCTTTAGTTCCTCCTTTCCCAAGTCACATCTCATTGCTCCCAATTCCTTTGCTTTCTTCAGGGGGCTGACAATCCATTGCAGAGGGGTTGGAATTTTTTTGCTCAATTTTTTCACCTTTTCCTCTGCATCCTCATTCACTATAGGGAGAAACCACTGCCTCAAAATTGCAGTTGATGACTCCTCTTTAACCACAAGTTCACAAGTATTTCTGAGGAAGAGCGTCTTGCATATAACCCTGAAATCTGCTACCCCAGTTTCGCCCGATTCCACAGGCAAGTATAGCATTTTTATTTGTAGCTTTTCAAGTTTCCCCGTCCAAACAAATCTCCAGATGGCTCTTTCAATTTGTTTGGCAAGATTTTCAGGTAATGCGAAAACAGGAGCAGTGTAAAATAAAAGCGTGAGGCAATATGTATTGACATACAGAACTCTTTCGAACATCGTTTTGAAGAGGCTTTTTCTCTGTTGACTCAAGATCCCGACTATTTTATTTACTTTCTTCTTTACCAGCTGCAGCTCTGACTTTAAATTCTTTGGCAAGTATCTTGTGTGTGGTTTTATCTTCTCTCAACATATTGGTGCAAAAAAAAATGTTCTCAACTGCAATCTTATGTGGTTCTGCATGCTTTCTCTCTTTCACCCTCTGAAGTTGTTGCTGTTACTGTGATATGGCAATGAAATACTTGGCAGCTCTTTTTGTACTGCTCTCCCCCATGGCAGGCTATGGAAACCATTAGGGACTTCAGAGCTCGCAAGATTTGTAGGATTTTAGGAGTCTCTTGACTGTTTGTCTTGGCAAAAGATGGCGGATAACAGTCTTGGTGGATTCAAGAGCACCTTAGCATATGTGCTCAGAAGATATTTTAGAATAGCAGTCTCCCCAGGTATGAGTGGGCTCCATAAAAATGGGTGCTCATAGGGGAAGGTAGCGTTTTGGCCCACTCCTTGAAGACAAGAAGTGAATGTTTCTTAAACTTTGGAGAATTGCAATCTACATCATAACTTGGCAAATAAAAGTCCAAAATTCTGGTTTTTCAAGAAATGGTATGCTCTTATAATAGAAATAAAAGATTCCTTACTAGATTAGCTAATGTTATTAGCGTGTTAATGTGTATAATTTAGGATTTATTGTTAATAACCTTTATCTTCTAAGTTACAGTCTTCAATATTGGGCTACTGCAAAAGAAAAGTCTACTAAGACTATGGGTTTTCATGGAATTAGTTTGTTTGATTTTGTTTTCTCAGTTAATTAAAAAACCTTTTTGATGCAGGCGTATCTTATGATTTGTTACTTTTGTCTTGTTAGACTAAAGGCTTGTGATGGAAAAAGGGGAAGTTAAAGAAAACAAACTGATAACTTAGAAAAGTGAAGGTATAATTCGAAAGCTGGAATTCATCATGTACAATGCCAAAAACTTGTAGATTTTATTTTAAAAACTTAACACCCCAAGAAGCCTTTAGACTGGAAACTTAAGCAAGTGCTCAGAGAAAATGTATGGATGTCATTTAGTTGCTCTGGACCTGGTTACTATGCTTTCTATGATTTATTCATGTGATGGCATAATGCTTACATTTTCAGCCCAATTGGAGTCATATTAAATTGTAGAAGACTCAGTTGTTTTTTTCCACTAGCCTTTCTAATCACCTTATTGGCCTGGTTGACCTTAGGTTTGCTTGTTTTTAAGACCATTCTGCAACCCCCCCCCCCCTCCTGATTTCAATTTGCTCTTATTATGCATTAAAAATATGCAAATCAACCTTAAATTGTTGCAGGTATAAGAAATGGGGAAACACAAGGAAAACAATAGCTCTAGCAGTGAATCAGTATTTGATGAAACTACAGAAGCTGAAAGTAGCTCCAGCTCAGCTGAGTCTTCTGACAAAGAAATTAACAAAAGGAAGTCTAAAAAATCAAAAGTATTGACTAGTTCCAAGCACAAAAAGACCAGGTGAATTTCATTTTCTACCTCTTGTCTATGAGCTGTTATTGGTTAAAGCAGAAAATAGTTGTTTAAAAATATCAATGCTTCAAAACTAACCATACCCAAAAAGCTAGATATTTTCTAAAGGGTGCTTAAAAATTGGGACTTTTGAGCCTAAAATTTTCTTTTCGAGTATTCTCCCCCCTCCCCCAAAAAAAAGAGTGTTATCTTTATCATCACTTCAAAGTTCTAGGGCCAGTAGTGCTCGACTTTTTTTTTGGTTACATCCCACTTAGTAAGAAATTCTGTTTTACAAGGGAGAGCTGGAGCAAGAGTGATTCTCTAAAAAAAAAACAAAAAAAAATAAAAATGGATGACAAACAAATTAAAGTTCAAACAGGGATCAGTCCTTTTATTAGACAGTGAAACAGATACAAACAATTCTGGATATTTTGAACACATACAGTGACCATCATCAGCATATAAACTAAAGTGTTACAATTGAAGCAAAAGATATTTGTACTGAAAATAAAATAATTACTTCCTGGCCATAACTTGTTTCTGGTTCATTGGCTGAAAGGGTTCAATAACAGGGTATATTCCAAGTCTCGAGTTGCAAACTTTTCTCTTTAAGTTGTAAACTTTTATTTGTTCATCATAGAAAGGCAGTGTTGTCTTCGAAAAAATATCTATGTTGTATGGTTGACCAAACAAGTGTATAACGGTAAATTCAGCAGCATGTTGTTATGCTGTGTCGTTGATTTTTTTTTTTTTTTTATATTTAGCCAAAAGTCATTAGAGCAAAAAGAGTAAATTCATCTATTCCTCTGAGAAAATTGAAACTCCTTTCATTTTTTTTCTTTCTGTTCCTATTCCTTTGTTTTCCTCTTTCTCTGTTTCTCTCTCACTTTCTATTTCTCTTTCTCTTTTTCTGTATATCTCTTGTAGACTATGTGGAGTAATCAGTGCTCAGTTCTAAGGCAGTATTAAAGATCCTTTTTGCTCCTTTTTTGTCCTGCTTCAAACAAGATGGAGCATGAATAATGTTTACTAAAATTCTGGTGGTGAGGGGTGGTTTTGGAGGGGCCATGGGTCCACTTCATGCCTTCAATCATGCAGATTGAAAATATTTGAATGGTTCTGGTTCAAATAAGGTGCCACCTATGTACCTTTTTACTAAATAGTTTATTCCACTTTATACTTCCAATAATAAATATCTAAAATATTTGCAAGATTCTGCCTTAAACAACCTACATCATGGCTACCTTCTGTTAACAAATTGACAAGGAAAAGTTGGGGATTGGCTATTACCGCCCTTAAACTTCCTTAGAGGCTTGAGTGTCATTTAAACTTTATTGGAAACACAATAGATTTCTACCATGTTTCATTATTTTGTAAATATGACAATAAAGACTGTTATTTACAGAACTTACCAAAGAAGTTTTTTCTAACCTTATTTTTGTGTCAAATCACTTTACTTTTACTAATCTAATATGAAACTAATTGTCATCTGTTTTCTTCTTTTTAGAATCCATTCCTTTCAAATATTTAGAAAACCAAACTTTCAGCAAAATATAGTTTTCAATTTAAGCAATCTATTTGGCTTTCAGTTAAGCACAGATGGCATTCTAACCTTTAGGGTGTAAAGGGAGGGGGTGCTCTAGCCTCAGCATACATTGAACTCCACTTATGTATGGGAATACCTATTCATTTTAAGTTTTCTAAGTTAAAGTTAACTCCTTTTACATTTTTTTTTAATTAAAAAAGGGAGTTGAAAACTTGATCAAAGGAGTATTAAATGTTAAAACTTGAGAGTGCAGGTACAAGAGAGTCTTCTGGATCTTAGAAATTCATACCTGAAAAAAAAAACAAATTTACTGAATAATATCTGAAGATTCTATTTTAGGTATGCCTGTAAAACCATAAGGCCAAAAAACCATATTCTCCAGGTTATGTGCTAATATAGTTTTTTTTTATATAAAATAATGAGAAGGCTATATTTTTTACCAATTGGGTACTGCAAAAATAGTTGTTCTATTAAAACATAACAAAGTAACCTAATTTGAGACAAGAACAAAATCATTAGCTGCGTTCGTTTTCGCCGTTCGTCGTCCTTAGTTCTAAGAAGATGTTCTCGGTTTTACTCTTAAATTGCGTTTTATTTTGCCGTTCTAAGAACGTCGTTT
The DNA here is from genome assembly GCA_029168905.1 of Artemia sp. Kazakhstan ARC1039. Taxonomy (NCBI): domain Eukaryota; kingdom Metazoa; phylum Arthropoda; class Branchiopoda; order Anostraca; family Artemiidae; genus Artemia; species Artemia sp. Kazakhstan ARC1039. Next base: position 5,767 of record JAQQPU010016977.1, on the reverse strand, counting down.
TAACTGAAAAAAACGGCTTATAAGAGCTTTCCTTAGCCAGATAAAATTTCAAAGCCACAGATAAAATTTCAATCAACCACCACAACAAAAATGGAAAATATACTTGTGAATGTAGCAAAACAAGCAATAGAGTTACTAGAAGAAAGTGACTCTGACAATGAGCTCCTACTGGAAGCTGTGGCAGAAGGTGTTTTTATATCAGGAAGCTCACAGATATGTTTGGCACTTGCTAATGGTGACTTAGAGATAGGAAAAGTAATTTTAAGCTTAAGACGTTTGAACAATTGAACATATTCCTAAGGATATTGAAGCCTGGGGTTAGCTGGAATTTCTTAGTATTAGTTGTAATCTAAGATATCTAGGAATTCCTCCCAAAATGTTTCCAAATGATCCCTAAGGAATTTTTTGAAAGTTTGGAAAGCAATTTATGCCAAAAATGCTTCCAGAACTTGCTGAAGATTTAAAAACCGTGCCACATAAAAAAAAAAAAACAAATACTACCATTTTTTTAGATGAAAGATCCCATCAACTAAATCTACGAAATTAAATAAATCAATAAACTCGTTTTCTGTCATGATTTTTTATTTTAAAACTTGGTGCTCAAAAGTAAAACTAAAGTTGTTAAACGGAGTATGAGGCTCAGTTCGTCGTTCTAAGAACGGCGTACTATGAACGAAGAACGGCATTTCAAAGAACGGCTTATAAGCGAAACATTTCAAAGAACGGCGAAAACGAACGGCTTAATTGTAAAACCGAGGATTGGATTTTCATAGAACGACGAAAACGAACGCAGCTATTGTCAAGATATTTTTTGTTTGGTGCATATATTTCTTTTGAATTTTACACTTTTTAATCGCAAACTGGTCCACTCTCGGCTTTTCTGTTGATATTGTTCTGTTTTATGGCTGCTTATCCTTTGTGCTGGAGAATCACGTAAGGAATCCTTGTTGTACTAAACTATTGTTTTTGTCTTGTGCGTGTCTACTGTTGTTTGTGTGTTTGTGTTGTATTTGTTCTGTTGGTATTGTGTTGGCGTATGGTTGTTTTTCCGTGGTGCTACCCAAGGTTAACGCGAGAGGTCAAAATTCAGCTTAGATGCAATATCCTGTCAGCTGTCAATATTTACCATGACATGTCCTTTAGTATTTCTGGTTGTTCTTAGTATGCATATAAAACGAAAACAATGGAGACCAGTATAGGGTGGGGGCACCATGTAATTTCCCAAGATTTCCAAGATTTTCAATGAAACGAAAAAAATACCTTTTTTCCAAATCTAGGAGGGATCTAAAGGGACTATCCTGCCCTCACTCCGGTGGACTCCCCTGATGGAGGTGATTCGTCTCCCCCCAGGAAAAATATCCCTTTTTTTATGACAATTCATTAGTTTTTAGGTCGGTGCAAGAAAACTCGTCTACTAAACTTACAGAACTCAAAGTTTTTACCTTTTATTTAGGACACTAAAGAAGTATAATAAAGATGAAACTCCGTGTCAATACTTTTTTTTTAGAAAGAAAAAAACTTTCTGAGCTATCAAAACTCAATGCCCTTTTTATTTATACCTATTATATATTAGCCTACGCATCTATTTACATATTTATTTATATATACCTATTTATACACTTTTACCTATTATATATTTATTTATACCAGCAAGTCAATTCTGACCTGCTGGTTATGGCTCTATTTATGTATACATTTGTGCTCTGCCGGAATCAGTTGATTCAGAATTCTGACTCAATTCTGACTTGCAGATTTTGGTTCGATTTATTTATGCCTTTGTTCTCTGCAGGATGAAAGCTAAACCCGAGAGTCCTTCTACTGAAACATCTTCTTCATCATCAACTTTGACATCGTCATCAAGATCTGAGTCACCGGTAAAAGAAAGAGAGAAAAAGAAAAGCAAAAAGAGAAAAAGGAAAACACGAGAACCTTCTTCAAGCAGTGATTCGTCAGAAGAAGACATACCAAAGAAGAAGCGGAAAGACGAAAAGAAAAATTTGGTAAGCTTGAGCTATATAGGCTACTTATTTGAAAACTACATATATTTTGTGTTTAAGATGCCAAAGGATCTGGCTAGTAGGAAGACTTGTCTTGCCTTTTTTCAGCAAATAATTTAAACTGATATTTATGTGCCCGATGTTTAACTAAATAGAATATGATGTGATATGATGAATGATACCCTGATCAGTGAAGTGCTATAATAAGTAGGAGGACTTTTACTTGCCTGTTTTCAGCAAATAAACTAAATCCAAACTGATAATGATATGATTGGTGTTATGACTGAATATGATATGATGAATGATGTCAATAATATATTGATAAATGAAGTGCTACAATAAGTAGAATGACTTGTACTTACCTGTTTTCAGTAAATAAACAAATCCAAACTGATTTTATCCAGAAGAACTGTCAAAAGATAATTTGCACAGCACTGACTGTACATCAAGCAATCAGCTTTATAATTTACATGGTTAAAAGGTTAGGGGAGTTAGGTCATATTTTAAGCCATAAAAATGATATGTTGCCGGAAATCGCGCTTTTCAGCCATCTGGCGAAATTAACCTTGGAACGAAAAGCATGAAAAAGAGGTCAGGCTTTACGTCATAAAGATGATAGGTTGCCAACAATTGTGCTTTTTAGCCATAAGTTGAAATTAACGTTCCTATTAAATCGCTTCCTATTTGGGGACGACCCGCTTTTCGTTTTGCCCTGGACGGTAGGCAGACAATCCTTGGCAATCGGTGATCCTGCATCCATAAAACGGGTCCTAACCATTTCCTCCTTTGTCTTATTATAGCCCTAGAAAGCTGGATTGAACCACATTTTTAATACAACTACTATTTGAGATTCGGTCAGTCCGTTGGGCACCCAAAAAATCCGTCGGTAATTTCTCTGGAAAACATCTAGCGACTTCTCCTCCGTTTTTTGGAGTGCCCAAGCTTCAGAACTGTACTTGACTGCTGCCATCACTTTAGCTTCCAATATTCTAATCCTGGTTCGCAGACTTATCTTCCTATTCTTTCAGACCTTTTTTCAACTGTGAAAAAAAAACCATGAGCCATGGCTATTTCGCTTTTAACATCTTCACTGTACCCACCATCTTTACTAATAATACTACCTAGGTAAGTGAAGCTGTCCACTTGATTGATTTTCCTGTTACCTAACATTACCTCTTCACCATCACTTATTTTAAGTCTTAGTAACTAAAAATGGCATTCATTTTCAAGCCTATTCTTGTGCCCTGAACTCGCAAAACCTCTAAAAGTTCATTCAATTTGCTAAGATTCCCATCTACGATGCTTAAATCATCATCATAATCTAAGTCTAGGAGAGTTTTACTTTCCCATTTTATTCCGTGTTCTCCCATTGCCTTTGCTATGCGCTTTAGGACAAAGTCCATCAAAATGATCCATATAAACGGGGATAGAACGCAACTCTGCTAAACTCCTGATTTAATATGAAACCAGATAGTAACCTCACTTCCTTCCTTAACCGCAGTAATGTTCTTCTCGTACATAACACTGATCAATTTAATGTATTTATCTGTTATGCCATACAAGGATAGGATAGGACCATCGCTAAAGCTCTTCTATCAGCTGAATAAAACGCTTTCTCGTAATCTATAAAACAGAAAACTAAAGGCGTTTGACGACTCGAGCATTTCTCAATTATTAAACTAAGAGTGAAAAATTTGTCGATGCATCTAAACCGACACTGTTCTTCTCTTAAAGCTTTATCTGCAGCATGTCGAAGTCTAAAAAATATCATCATGCTAAGTAATTTACTTCCTACAGAAACCAGGCTATTGCCTCTATAGTTACCACACTCACTTTCATCACCTTTCTTATTGAGGGGTTTAATAAGAGTTTTCCTAAGATCGCTAAGTACTTCCCCTTTTATCGAAAATCATATTCATAATCTTCAACAACTTATCTCTAACCTCAGAACCACCATATTCAAAAAACTCATTTACGGCAATATCAACACATGGGGCCTTATTATTTTTTAATCCTTTTGGTACTGTCACTAAATCATCCTCACAAAATAAATCTTCCTTCACATCCAAAGTGTCGCGAACTTTTTCATTTTCTCCATCTTTTTCTGTAAGTCTATCACAGTTTAGTTCATTCTCAAAATGTTCTGTCCATCTCTCTATAACTCTTTCCTTCTCACTATTTGTGGCCTGTTCTTATCTTTACGTGGGATAAGTCCAGATTGTCTGTTCCCTAAGTTTATTCAATATTCCAGTACAATATTTTACTATTATGCCGTCTAGCTGCATCTTCCAGATCTTTGACAATTTTATCCATGTCTTCCACTTCACACCTCCTTAAATCGCATTTTAGTGCTTTCTCCACTTCCTTGACATTCCTCTTTATCTTCTTATGATCTATACCTCAAATATTTCTTGTACCTAGTCATAAAATAAGCAACTAGCATTCTATTATTTATACCTTCCCAACCTAAGTAAGACTTGGCAGCTTCCTTATTCATCAAACAAATAAACTTTCAAATGGGGATAGATCCATTTATTTAGACAGTGAAAAAAAAGCAGGTATAAATAAATGGATTTATCCATTTATGGACTAAATAAATGGATTGATCCCCATTTGAAAGCTTATTTGTTTGTCATACAACGGAAGTGTGGTCTAAGAAAAGTATACCTATTTAAGGGGTTTCGTCGAAAATACGTCCTTATTCATCATGAGCCCTACTCCCTGCCTATATACCCCCTCCTCCCTGCCTCAGTTAATAAATTCTATGTCACCTAAATTCATGTGTTTTACCCCTGGGATATGGGTTTCTGAAACTCTTAATACGTTCGGTTAAAAGCGTCTGAATTCGTCAGTCAAAATGTCGATACGATAGTCGTTTTTTAACGTCGTAACATTCCAAGTTGCAATGTTTATATTCTTTCAATCATTGAAATTATTATGGCCTCAGGAAGAGCAATGGTTCCACAACGAGTGTAGGACGGGGGCTGACATATCTTCTCAAATTTATACTAAGCACTTAGAATCGGACAGCAAGAAGTCCTTGAGACCTCCATTTGAATGGAGACGTTGTGCAATCCTGTGCCCATCTTGCTCTCCGCATGGTTTTCCACACTTGGCGATGCTCTTTTATCAACAAGAGTTGGAATCCTGCACAGACAATCTCAAGCCTGTTACCTCCTCAAGCCTGTTGACTCATTATGTATTCATGCCTACAAAGATTATGCTACTTTTGGGAGGCAATTCATAATAGATAACTTAGCTAGGAATGGGTTTTTCAGCCCGCCAAAACAAACCAAACCAATAATAATTATCCATTCATCCGAATTCAGTGCCACTGCTTTCTCGTTTACTAGACTACAATTTCCTCTAGGGGTGCAACTCCTCAAGGTTACCTGCAGCGCTGTTACCGGTCACAGTTTTGGTTGGGAAAACTCGTGAAAGGTCTACCCTGATGCCACTATGTGGTCACGCAAGCAGCATTTCCTGTCGGGGATAGGGATGGAGAAGGGAACTTATGACGGGTCAGAGACCCCAAACCATCTCACGACATCAGAACAGCTCCAATCTTTTATACCCAACCTAATCCTCGTTAGAGCATTCATAAAGATGATAGGCTGGCTAATATTGTGATTTTTTGCCCTCGGACAAAATTAACGGTGGAATGAAAAGCCACGAACAAATATCACGCTTTACGCCATAAAGGTGATTGGTTGCCAAAAATTATGCTTTTTAGCCATCAGACAGAATTAATGGTCGAACACTTTGCATCA
>JAQQPU010016976.1:6795-19250 GCA_029168905.1 Artemia sp. Kazakhstan ARC1039 | reverse complement strand
TGAAATGGTCTTTGAAAAGTATTTCTTGGTGTTGAGGTAACCAAAAAGCTGTAAAGTATAGTTGTGGTGAAAAAGATAAGTACTTCAACTTGTAAAATGGGTTTAGGAGGGACATTAAGAAAAGAATTTGTTCTGAAATGCCTTTTGAAAAGTATTGCTTGGTGTTGAGGTATCCAAAAAGCTGTAAAGTATAGTTGTGGGTGAAAAAGATAAGTACTTCAACTTGTAAAATAGGTTTAGGACGGTCACTAAGAAAAGAACTTGCTCTGAAATATTCTTTGAAAAGTATTTCTTGGTGTTGAGGTATCCAAAAAGCTGTAATGTATAGTTGTGGGTGAAAAAGATAAGTACTTCAAGTTGAAAAATAGGTTTAGGACGGTCACTAAGAAAAGAACTTGTTCTGAAATGCCTTTTGAAAAGTATTGCTTGGAGTCCAGTCATGACCTTCTGATAGGGTTCTACCGATTATGTAATCAATTTCTCAGAAATCCATTTGTCCTAGTCGATTACGTCATTCTATGCACATAAATGGATTCCCTTCATGACCTTCTGATAGGGTTCTACCGATTATGTAATCAATTTCTCAGAAATCCATTTGTCCTAGTTGATTACGTCATTCTATGCACATAAATGGATTCCCGTCACGAGCTCCTGATAGGGTTCTACCGATTATGTAATCAATTTCTCGGGAATTCTCTCCCTTCGATTACGCAATCAATATATCTCTTCCCCACCTTCCCCTTAGAAACAACAAATTAATTCCCCTTTCTTGAATCAATAATTCCCCTTAGAAACAACAAATTAATTCCCCTGTCTTGAATCAATAATTCCCCTTAGAAACAACAAATTAATTCCCCTTTCGTGTCAATCAATCAACCATGACATCATCTGTCACGTGTGATCTAAACTTTGCCCCGGAAACAATTCTGGTCGAACTCCAAAGATATTAATAAACTTCCGGAAACAATTCTCCTTGGAAACAATAAATTAACCACGTGTTTCCAACCTTGGAAAAAGAGGTCATTGACCCGTTCATGGATCGATAAAATTATGTAAAAAAGTTGTAGGTGGCAGCAGGGGTGAGGGATGGGAGTAGCACCTCCCTTTCTACTTGAGTCTCTTAAAGGTGTGAATGTATGATGTTGAAATTTTTTTTTTTTTATGTATTTGTTTCAATTTTGTTTCTCCCCTGTTTTTTTCCTGGCCATAGAGCCTTATGGGGGAGTTAATATTGAAGTGTATTTTGTTGAGTTTATTGATTGAATAAATTGATTGACTGAAATTGATTGATACGCCGAATCTGAAAAAATGACTCTCTCAAAACTTGTATTCGATGCATTTCCGGAAAACACGACGTGTTGAGGAGAGGGGGGTAACTGCGTTATGATCACTTTGGCTCTTAAAAAGAGCACTAGAAATTCAAATTACCAATCCAATGTGTCCCCTCCAAAGTATATGCAGCCACCCTTTCTAAAAAAAAAATTATATGCCCCTGGGGTATAATTTATAACCCTTGCCCTGAGAGCTGTGGGGGCGGAGATGTCTTTCTCAAAGTCTTAATTTCCGGACTCTTAAACTATAATGAACAAAATTACTATCTCCAAATTTTGATTGGATGTCTTTGGGGGAATTATGAGTGTGTGGGGAGGGGGGGGGGCTGGTTACTCTCAAATCACTTTGACTCTTATAAAGGGTGCTATAACTATCAATTTCAAATGAGCCCCATCTGAAGTTTATTCGATCACCCATTCAATAAAAACCTTATATGACCCCAGGCTATGACTTACAACCCTATCCCCAGGGCACTGGGGGGTTTTGTCAACCCAAGAATCATTGTTTTAGTTCTTTGGCCTATTTTGAGCAAAGTTGCTATTTAACAATTTTAGTCAGATTCTTTTGGTGAAGAGGGATATTCGGCGGGGGGGGGAGTGGGGAGGGGAGTTAGCTGCCCTCCATCACTTTTGACTCTTAAAAGGGAACTAGAACTTCCAATTTTTAACCAAATGAGTCTCCTCTAAATTTTATGCAGCCATCTCTTCCATAAAAACCTTAAATACCCCTTGGCATAACTTACAACCCTTGCCCCTTCGCTCTGGGGTTTGTTTCAACCCCAAAATCCTTGTTATATGATATTTAGACTATTTTGAATAAAATCGAGCTGTCGCAAAATTTCTATTAGATACATTACGGGCCAATACTATATGTGTGTGTATGGGGGGGGGGTTAGCTTCCCTCCGATCACTTTGCCTCTTAAAAAGAGCAGTAGAACTTCTGATTACCAATCCAGTTAACACCCCCCCCCGAAGCATATATGACCACACTTTCTATAAAAACCTTATATGCCCCGATGGCATAACTTACAGCCCCTGCCCGGAGGGCTGGGGGGATTTGTTATCCTTAAAGACATAATTTCCGAGTCTTCCAAATACGTTGAACAAAATGGCTATCTAGAAATTTTTATTGGAGGTATTCGGGGAAATGACGGGCTTGGGGGGGGATCATTTGCCTTCTGATCACTTTTGACTAATAAAAAGGGCACTAGTCCTCTCAATTTCCAGTCGAATCATCCCTTTTCAAAGTTTCTACGACAACACTTTCTATAAGAACCTTATATGCCCCATCGACATAACTTAAAACCCTTGTCCTGAGCGCAGTGGGGGAGGGAGGTTATCATCTTTAAAATACATAATTTCCAGACCTTTCAACTTCGTTGAGCAGAATGGCTATATCAAAATGTTTATTAGATGTCTTTGGGGAAATAATGGGCGTGCGGGGGGGGGGGGGAGGTCTCCCTTCGATTACTTTTGACGATTAAAAAAGGGCACTAGGCCTCTCAATTTTCTATTGAGAGAGTCCTTTTTGAAGTTTCTACGACAACGCTTTCTATTTAACCTTTAATATCCCCCGGGCATAACTCACACCCTTTGCCCTGAGGGCAGTAGGGGGGTTGTCATCCTCAAAGAAATAATTTCCAGACCCTTCAACTAGTTGAACAAAATGGCTATATCAAAATGTTAATCGGAAGTGTTTGGGGAAATGAAGGGCACGGGGGGCGGCATTCGCCCTCCGATCAATTTTTACTATTAATAAGGGCACTACTTCTCTCAATTTCCCAATGGAATGAGCCTTTTTTGATATTTTTACGACAATGCTTTCTATAAAAACTTTATATGTCTCCAGGGCATAACCTACAACCTTTGTACTGATTGCTGTGGGGGGGGGGAGGTTATCATCCTCAATTACATAATTTTCACACTTTTGAACTACGTTGAACAAAAGGGCCATCTCAAAATTTGATTTCGATGTGTTTGAGGAAAAAGTGAGTTTGGGAGGGGGGTTAGTTACCAACCAATCACTTTTGACTATTAAAAAGGGCACTTGCCCCTTTAGTTCCCCATCGAGTGATCCCTTTTTGAAGTTTCTACGACAACTCATTCGATACGATGTGCCCTGGTCTTAGAAAAAAAATAATAATAATAATACATTGTGACAACATCGTCTTTTACTTAGACAGCGCTATTGCGCTGCCTATGATCAGACCATATTTGTACTTCTAGACAATATTCTTTTAATTAATGGGATTCAAGTCTTCAAAAAAAGGATACTAAGAGAATAAAGAGAATTCAAGAGAAAATAAAATTCATATAAAGATCAACATCATTCAAAAATTATCCTTTTTGACACTGCAACCAGTGACGTTTAATCATTTTCATTCAAAAGCATTTTCTATGTTTCCTACGTATTTTTTGCTTTAATATTACTCCTCCTTTTCTTTGAAAATCGTATATTTTTGAACGTGCTGCTTCTTTTAAATTACCTCAGAATACGAGTTTTTGTATGGAACCAATCTGCTAATTGTAGGTTAACGATGCCAAGGTACCGTGCAGTTTCTGGATCATTATTTTAAAGTAGAAATTCTGATCAAGTTAAACTGGATTTCCAAAGAGAACCGGCATGACAAGAAATAGCTTAAGCATGAATGCTTTAGTTGTTTGACCTGCTGAAAAGTTGTTTGTCCTGCTGTTTGACCTGCTTCAAGATTATTGAGTTGACTAATAGTTATCGAGGATGTTCCGCTATAAGTGCACTTCTAAATACCACCCTCCTTAACTTCTGCTCCTTGTGCTAAATTTTTAGTGGTCTAAAAATAATTTGCATTCCAATTCAACATCTCTTGTCTTTGAACAAAAAATCTTAATGAATCAGGACAAAATTTGAAACCTTAGGATTAGGACTGAGGCATGAAGGAGGGGGCAGCCCCCCTCACTTACGGAATAATAATTATTTGTTTGGAGTTTTATTGTTGCTCCCTACTTTCAGTTGAGAAAATGTGGTGTTTTATTTAATATCTGATTGTTTCTCAAATCATGCCTAAATCTAGAAAAAAAGAAATGATGTTGGCTTCCGGTCCCCTAAGCCCCAAGTTTCTTGATGTTATTTTGCATATATCAATAATTATATAAAATAATATATAAAAGCTATTTTTTTATTTAATTCAGTAAAACGCTAGTTTTCCAAAATTCTAAAATTCAGGGGAAAAATACGAGTCATAATATCTGAACCAATTTTATATATACTTGTTGCACACACTTCAAACCAATAAATATTTTTCGCTTAAGTTTTAGCTAAGTGGTTAGCACGCTAGACATAAAACCCTTTGTCCGTGGAGATAGGGGTTCAAGACTAGTTGTCGCTCGTTATGTTGTCTGGAACAAGAGTCAACGGTTTGATCTGCAAGCTCAGTCATCGTTACCCCAGCTCTAAATGGGTACCTGGAGAAATCTGGTGAAGGTAAAACAAGAGGGATATGAAAAAACACATTATGGCTGAGCCCCAGCCCCCAGTACACTTCCTGGCTGAAGGGCCATGGAACGGAGATCAGCACTGTCGGTAGAAACTGGAAAGTCTATTGACCTATTCTTTATCTTTACCTTAAGTTTCATCTTTGCTCTTTACTCCCATCAGAGAAAGTTTTTTTTATTTAATTTGGGTCAAAGACCTGAAGTAATTTTGCAAAAGTTTAACATACTACACAGATGTGTCAGAGTCGCCTTGTATCCGAAGTAATAGTAATTTCTATAGAAAAAGTCCCTTTCAGGTTTATTGATTTGACTAGATTCACGGAGGAAACCACAGACTGAATTTATCAGCTACATACAAGAATTTTTTGTCATTGTTAGCCGTGTCCTTTTTCAGGAGTCATTGACTGTTGCAACAAGTAAAAACTAATAAAGAAATAACTAAATTTACTATCCAACCTTCTATTACTGTTTACAATTAAACATTAACAAAATATTTGATCGAAAGGTCCTCCACTTTGTGAAACAGTTTACATCTCGTGGCATGTAGCTAAAGTATGTCAGTGTTTTAGACCATATCTGGTCTAATTGATATAGACCATGGGTCGGCAATATTTTGTTGTAAAAGGGCTAAATGTTTACGTTCTGACATTACATGGGCAGCACTTAGGTCACATGTCATTACACTGTAGTCTAGTATTGTAGGTATACTATAATAAGTAGAGTACATCTACAGTATTTATATACAAATATTTTAGGTTTAAAAATAAGACGCTTACTGCAATTTTTTACTACATTTATTTTAGTTAATACAATCATTGAGATTTTCGTGGTTGCATTTTACTTGCAAGTTTTTTTTTTTTTTTACATTAGCTTGTATTTTTGTAGTAGAGACGTGAAACATTGCATCTAAATATATGTCCGATAAACGATAACAGTGTATTTTAAGTGTGGTATCACTTTGCCAATCCATCACCTTGATTTGCAAACCACTTGGTACATTACTGATATTCACTGCGGAGGGAATTTCTAAAATATCCATCTTACGCGAGATCTTTGTGAAATCAGGATTTGGATTTGGAAAACAATGGTTTGTTTTATAAATTTGATGTGTAAAAAGAAATGCAGCTCTAATAAAAATAATAGAACAGAATAAACAAGTAAAATAAAACTAATCATGTCAACAAATATTGAATTCAAAAATAAATTACGTAAAAAACTTTTGTAACTTAAATAATTCTGTAAGCATCTGTAACCTAAAAAGGGCCCTAAAAATTCGGATTACCAATCAAATGAGTCCCCTCCAAAGTATATACAGCCACCTTTTCTATAAAAAAATTATATACCCCCGGGGTATAACTTACAACGCTTGCCCTGAGAGCTGTAAGGGCGGGTGTGTCTTTCTGAAAGACTCAATTTCCAGACTCTTCAACTACAATGAACAAAATTGCTATCTCCAAATTTTGATTGGATGTCAGTAGGGAGTGCTTATTGATTACAGGGCCAACATAAGTTATTCAAGATCACACGCCTATTTCTAAGGAAAGCCACAGAAGATACTAAGCTTAGTGACATCACAGCCGTAGGCTCATTGAGTACTGCCGGGTATTACATCAGACAAGATTTCCGAGAATTGATTAGCATCGGATTTACGCAATAGGATGATGTGTAATTGATACAGACAATGAATTACGTTGAACTTATAGAGCTTCGATTGTGTAAGAATTCATGACAGAAAAGTCAATGGGCTTCATGGGAACTTAAATGTATCAGTGAACAGTTGCCTGAACAAAGGAATCGTCAGAGATTAGTTGACATTTTAGGGGATTATTTGAGCGAAACAGTTTGAGACATTTTAGGGGATTATTATGGCGAAACAGTTTAAGACATTTTAGAGGATTATTTGGGCGAAACAGTTTAAGAAATTTTAGAGGATATTCAAGGTGAAACAGATTGAAACATGTGACTTGACCTAGCTTTACTTCTCAGCTTTGGTCGCTATAATAGACAAGTACATAATACTGGCATGTGTGTGATATAAAATATTGCTTAGCATTGGAGTATGCTAAAAAATTGAAAGTAATAGAGCCGTAGACGCCAAGAAAAGATCACGTGAGTTAACCTAGCTTTATGTCTCGGCTTTGGTCGCTATAATAGATAAGTACACAATATGGGATGTGTGTGATATAAAATATTGTTTAGCAATGGAGTTGAAAGTAATAGAGTCGTAGGTGCCAAGAAAAGATCACGTGACTTGACCTAGCTTTACTTCTAGGTTGTGGTCGCTATAATACACAAATTCTGATTTTCAATATAGAGGCTCAATTTAACCTCATCTTTCGGGACTTAGAGAAGCGAATGGATTCAACATTCAATTCTGACACTTTCTTGCTTAACATTATGAAATATGACAATTTAGAATGTTATCTTTTTAAAATGGCCTAAATTTTTCCTATGTGAGGAAAACACAATGTGAGAATAGACAGTGAAATCGCTAGCAAAATAAAACGAACATTGGCAGACAATATCACTCATGAATATAAAGATAAATTGATGGAAAATAAGGCGCAAGTGAACATTATTCCTACTATTGATCATGTACCCAATGAACTTAATAATACCAAAGATGAACCGCATACTGAACCTGTAGTCAACATCCCAGTAAAAATTGTGTATGATTCAAAATTTAATAATGATTATTCTATTGGTTACGAAGTAAGAGAAGAGAGTAGCTACACTAACAAGAAGGAACATGATGAATTATTTTATGGAGCAGATTCAAAATGTCCAAAGTCGTTCAATGATATTAATAATGTATAATAATGTATGCAACATATTTTTATGTTAATATTCTACATGATGTTATTTCAATAAGAAATATTTTATGTATTACTTTGTTATATTACCATTATTTTTAGGGTACGCTAGCAATTCAAACGTTTAGAATGTTTATTAAAATGTCAGAGATGTACGAAAAAGAATTTTCAGAGACATAGATACTACTAGCAGGCTCATAGCACCATTAACTGTTGGCTGAGTATCAAAAATTAATAGGAAAAAAGTACCTCAGAGAAATTTGAGTGTGCTAAGGAGCTTGTAACCAAGACAGTACGGTAATGTAATACGCTGAATCTGATGGTGTGATTTTCATCAAGATTCTATGAATTTTAGAGTGTGTTTCCCCCCTTTTTTTCGAAAATAAAGCATATTTGCTCTGTAAAAAAAATCTCAATAAAAAAATAAGTTTTTTCAACTGAAAGTAAGCAGCAACATTAAAGCTCTAAACGAACAGATATTATTTTGTATATGAAGGGGTTGTCCACCAACTCAAGACTTTGCTCTTCACGCCGAAGTTTTTAGCACTTGTAAAAAAGCACCCTATACTAATTACGTGGTCTTTGTGTTTCAGGAGTCGTTCCTTAAAAATTGGGCCAAATAGTCAAACTTTAGCGTAAAGAGCAAGGCATTGAGGAGGGGAAAACCCCTTCATGAATGAAATAATTTCTGCTTGTTTTGAGTTTTAATGTTGCTCCTTACTTTCAGTTGAAAAAACATCTGATTTTATTTAATTTCTGATCGTTTTTCAAATAATGCCGGTAAATCAGCCTCACCCAACCTGAACAAATTCCTTTCCATTATGAAAAATTCCTCCGTAGAAATCTTCTGCCACGTAACCCCCCCCCCCCCCTCCGTAATATTCCATCAGGACAATTCCATCCTCCCTGAAACTTCCAATCCCCCTAAGAAAAATTCCTTGCTGATGATTTAGCCTTAAAAACTCTCCTTAGCATAACATCATTTAAAAAAGGCTTTATGTTCTAATCATTTTTCCAATCACTCCGAGAATTTCACCTTCCACGGAAATTATTTTTTGGAAATCCAAACACGCTGAAAATTTCCCTCGGAACAACTCTACATGCAAAATTGGCTAGGCAAAGAGAAACTAAGAAAAATAATCGAATAAGAATTCTGTCAATGCAAAATTTCCCCTGGAAAGTTCACCCCTGGAAATTTTCCTTCACAAGGAAAATTATCTCCATTGAAACTCATCATAAGCACAAAATCTCCCCCTTAAAAATGTTTGTATATTTCCCAATAAGAAGTACTATACATAAACAATGGGCTAATTTTATAACTTAAAGATCGATTTCCAGAGTCTGGGGGGCAGTATTATCCGCCAAGGGATCGTTTTGGGATTTTTCAACTATGATGAAAAACAGCTATCTCAAAATTTTGATTGGGCAATTTTGGAGAAAAAAGGTGCGTGGAGGGGGGCTAGTGCACTTTTTAATAGTCAAAAGTGATTGGAGGGCAACTAACTCCTCTCCCACGCCTACCATTTCCCCAAACACATTCAATCAATATTTTGAGATAACCATTTTGTTCAACGTTGTTGAAAGGTTCGGAAAATATTTCTCTGAGAATGACATCCCCTCTCAGGCCAGCCGTCAGAGCAAAGGTTGTAAGCTATGCCCTGGGGTTATACAAGCTTTTTATAGAAAGTACTGTCGTAGAAACTTACAAAAATCCCCATTCCATTGGGAAGTTGAGAGGGCTAGTGCCCCTATTAATAGTCGACAGCCCTTAGGGCTAAGGTTGTGAATTTTGCCCTGGGGGCATATAAGGTTTTTATAGAAAGGGTTGTCGTAGAAACTTCAAAGGGCATCCTCGATTAAAAATTGATAGGCCTAGTGCCCCTTTTAATTGTCAAAAGTAATCGAAGGTAGAATTCCCCCCACGCCCATCATTTCCCCAAACACTTCCAATCAACATTTTGATATTGCCATTCTGTTCGACGTAGTTGAAAGGTCTGGATATTATTTCTTCGAGGATTCGACCCCCCTCTCCAGAGCCCCCAGGACAAAGGTTGTAAGCTATGCCCTTGGAGCATATAAGGTTTCTATAGAAAGTGTTGTCGTAGAAACTTCAAAAAAGGCTCATTCGACTGGAAATTGAGAGGACTAGTGCCCTTTTTATTAGTCAAAAGTGATCAGAAGGCGAATGATCCCCCCCACCAATCATTTCCCCAAACACTTCCAAGCAAAATTTTGAGATAGCCATTTTGTTCAACATATTTTTAATATTCGGAAATTATGTCTTTGAGGATAACAAATCCCCCCAGAGCTCAGGGCAGGGGCTGTAAGTTATGCCCTGGGGGCATATAAGGTTTTTTTATATAAAGTCTGGTCATGCAAGTGTCGGAGGGGGGTTCATTGGATTGGTAATCAGAAGCTATATTGTTCTTTTTAAGAGTCAAAGTGATCGGAGGGAAGCTACCCAACCTCCCACACACACAAAAAAAATATCACATTGGACCGTAATGCATCTAATTGAAGTTTTCCGATGGCGTCATTTTATTCAAAATAGTTTAAATATTATTTAACAACGCTTTTGGGGTTGAAACCCCAGAGCCTAAGGGCAAGGGTAGTAAGTTATGCCCAGGGATAATTAAGATTTTTGTGGAAGGGATGGCTATATAAACTTTAGAGGAGACTCATTTGGTTAAAAATTGGTAGTTCCAGTTCCCTTTTAAGAGTCAACAATAATGGAGGGCAGCAAGCTCCCCCCTCCGTCCAACCCTCTTCACCAGACGAATCTGACTAAAAATGTTAGATAGCGATTTTGCTCAAAATAGTCCAAAGAACTAAAACAATTACTCTTGGGTTGACAAAACCCCCCAGTACCCTGAGGATTTCGTTTTAGGTCATGGCTTGGGGTCATATAAGGTTTTTATTGACTGAGTGATCGCAAAAACTACAGATGGGTCTCTTTTGAAATTGAAAGTTATAGTACTCTTTTTAACAGTCAAAAGTTATTTGAGAGCAACCATACTCCGCCCCCCCCATACTCATCATTCCCCAAAATACATCAGTAGGGAGCCCTTATTGATTATAGGGTTAACGTAATTTATTCAAGTTCACACGCCTATTTCTAAGGAAAGCCACAGAAGATACTAAGCTAAGTGACGTTACAGCCATAAGCTCATTGAATACTACCGGGTATTACATCAGACAAGATTTCTGAGAATTGATTAGCATTGGATTTGCGCAATAGGATGATGTGTAATTGATACAAACAATGAATTACGTTGGACTTGTAGAGCTTTGATTGTGTAAGAATTCAAGACAGAAAAATCAATAGGCTTCACGAGAATTTAAATGTATCAGTGTATAGTTGCCAAAACCAAGGAATCATCAGAAATTAATTGACATTTTAGGGGATTATTTGAGCGAAACAATTTTAGACATTTTAGGGGATTATTTGGGCGAAACAGTTTAAGACATTTTAGTGGATTATTTGGGCGAAACAGTTTAAGGCATTTTAGAGGATTATTTGGGGTGAAACAGATTGAGACATTTGACTTGACCCAGCTTTACTTCTCGGCTGTGGTCGCTATAATAGACAAGTACACAATATTGGGATGCCTGTGATGTAAAATATTGTTTAGCGTTGAAGTATGCTAAAAAGTTGAAATAAATAGAGCCGTAGACGCCAAAAACAGATCAGGTGACTTGACTTAGCTTTACTTCTCGGCTGTGGTCGCTATAATAGACAAGTGTACAGTATGGGATGTGTGTAATATAAAATATTGTTTAGCATTGGAGTATGATAAAAAGTTGAAAGTAATAGAACCGTAGGTGCCAAGAAAAGATCAGGTGATCTGACCTAACTTTACTTCTAGGTTGTGGTCGCTATAATACACAAGTTCAAATTTTCAATATAGAGGCTCCATTAAGAGTTATAAATGTGAAAAAAAGTTATCAGAACGTCATATCAGACCTCATCTTTTGGGACTTAGACAAGCAATTGGATTGAACATTCAATTCTGGCACTTTCTTGCTTAACATTAGGAAACATGACAATTTACAATGTTATCTTTTTAAAAGTTCCCCATGGCCTAAATGTTCCCTGATTACGACTTCTAAAAATTACTAACCTTATCCACTTCAGCTATTCATGCAAACATCCAGCAATAAAATCAATATTATAAAGAAAATTACCACCATTTAAACAATTAAACTCTTCGAAAACATCTATTTTCAAACATATTTTTGACCGACAAATTTAAAACGGGTAGATACAGTTTGCAGAAGTCCATGAAACGCTGAATAGTTCTTTGTTCCTAAGTAATGCGCAAACTAGTTACTCGTGCGTGTAAATTATGAAGCCAAGATGGTATTCGGAATAAAATATAAGCATATTTAACCCTTTATTATTTCCATTCAGTTAGACATGGAAAGGTAGGGTGTTCTTAGGAATTATCTGTCTATAGACTACAAGTGGTAAAAGACAAAATTTATTTTTTAATTATTCTTTTTGTATTTTAGAAAAAAATATTAAAATATTTAACCCTTTATTATTTCCTTTCAGTTAGACATGGAAAGGTGTGATGTTCTTAGGACTTATCTGTCTATAGACTACAAGTGGTAAAAGACATACTTTATTTTTAAATTATTCTTTTTGTATTTTGAAAAAATATTAGCACATTTAACCCTTTATTATTCCCTTTCAGTTACACGTGGAAAGGTAGGGTGTTCTTAGGAACTATCTGTCTATAGACTACAAGCGGTAAAAAACAAATTTTATTTTTAAATTATACTTTTTGTATTATGGAAAAAATAATAGCATATTTAAACCTTTATTATTTCCATTCAG
>JAQQPU010016975.1:0-19252 GCA_029168905.1 Artemia sp. Kazakhstan ARC1039 | reverse complement strand
TTTTTTTGAAAATCAGCCAAATTTTCTCAGGCGCGTAACTTTTGATAGGTAGCACTAAACTTGATGAAAGTTATATATTTGAAATCAGCATTGAAATCTGATTCTTTTGATATATCTATTGGTATCAATAACCCGTTTTCTAGAGTTTCGGTTACCATTGAGCCGGGTCGCTCCTTACTTACAGTTCGTTACCACGAACTGTTTGATTTTAACAGGTATTTGTATCTCCTGAGGTTAAGGTTAAAATGGCCTTTACTTTTCTTTGAAAAACTTATTTTTCGGAAAGTTTTTTTTAATTAATATTTGAAAACGCCAATTTCTTTTCCACACTTTTTAGGGATTTTGACAAAGGTCGAAATGAAGATTCCTATAAAATAGAAGAAATGATTCTATTTACTATATTGGACACAATTTTAATAGTTTCTAACTTTTTATTTTATATTCAAGCATTTTATGTTTTGATTTGGATAACCAAGTATGGATTTGTTGTACTGTGTTATATTTTTAGATTTAAACAGCAAAGCATTTATTGTCTCCAGCCAGAAGTTTTGATGTTTCTTGCTACCCAATGTTTAAATTCATTTCAAATAACAGAGAATATTTGAGACATTCTCTGAAAAAACCAAAGGCTTCTTTGGGGAGCTGAATACTTAGTTTTATATACTTGCTTTTATTAATTTGAACTAGCCTAGTAGAAATAATGCTAGACTAATAGCCTAGATTGATCAGGTCAATCTAGATTGCTAGATTGATCAGGTCAATTCTATCCTGTTGAAACTCCAGAGAAGGAAGTCCCAAACACTCCAGTCGGTAAATATCTACCAAATCATATTATTGACTTATGCATAAAGTGAAAATACCACTTGATGCCTTTTTTTATGCTGATTACAAACATAAAAATGGTAATTATTTAGCCTTGGCCCCCTCATAAGTAGACATGTTAAGAAAACAATTCTTACTTTAAAATATGTATAATGATCCTAGTTCTTATATTATCCAAGGGGAGAACCTTTATCATCAAGTCTTTCCTCTAAAAATCCTCAAAACTGAAAAAGTTTCCAAATATCACCACGTTTTGAATTCAATGCGTAAGTCTTTTGAAATTGCCGCTGTAAACTGCTGCCAAATAAGTTGTTTTATAGATAGCGTTTAGCACCTGTATAACACGTGTGTCAAAAAACGTGTTTAAAGAAAAAGTAGTGGTATATTGAGATTATAGAAATTCTGTGCATCTTTTGTAACCTAACCTAACCTGATTTCTGTTATAAATCATGCCATTAACAAAAAATTTATGTGTTTTATGTGACAATAACCTAACCTATTTCTTTTCATAACCTAACCACTGCTATTAATATTTTGTATTTACGCCACTGCTATTTGCCCTTCGCCACTGCTATTCTCCTTTCGCCACTGCTATTAGAGACTTAAGCATTGAATTGAAGGTGTGGTGATATTTGGAAACTTTTTCTCTTTTGAAGATTTTTAGAGGAAAGACTTGATGATAAAGGTTCTCCCCTTGGATAATATAAGAACTAGGATCATTATACATATTTTAAAGTAAGAATTGTTTTCTTAACATGTCTACTTATGAGGGGGCCAAGGCTAAACAATTACCATAATAATCATTTATATTGGAAATGAATTTCAGCCCCCCCCCCCACCTATATATGCCAATTCAGGGTATATATTTCTACATTAGGGGGGGGGGTGGGGGTAAAGTTTAAACTTACCTCCCATTTACATCAGAAACAAAATTTGCCCCCACCACCTCCCCCTAATGTAGAAATATATACCCTGAATTGGCATATATAGGGGGGGGGGCTGAAATTCATTTCTGATAGAAATGGTTATTATATTTGTAATCAGCATAAAAAAAGGCATTGAGTGGTATATTCACTTTATGCGTAAGTCAATAATATGATTTGGTAGATATTTACCTCCAGTCAATGCTGATATGGTAAATGGCTCAAATATGGCACAAACTTTGACACCCAATGTTGAACCCTTTTAATTTGCTGCAAGTCACATTTCCATATAGCCTAGGATACCACACAGAGGAACAATATTCTACCACCGGGCAAACATATGTCTTGTAGTGTCATAAAAGTGTGAAGGCTAAATTTCATAAAACTTCTCTTAATCCAAAGCAGACTGTAGTTAGCATTTTGAGAAATTATTGACACATGATGTGAAACTTCAACTGGTTATCAAACTGGATACTTTGATCCCTTATTGAATCTGCAGATGAAACAGGTGTATCACCAAGAAAATAATGATGTCAAGCTTTTTGAAAAGTAAGGGAGTACAAAACATTTTTGATAGTTTACAAACATAGAGTTCAATTTGCACCAATAATTTAGGGCAATCAGATCCTCTTGAATAAGGGTGACATCTACTGGGGAGGTACCATTTTTATAAAGTTTGCAAACATTTTGACAGTGGAGTGACAAAATACTTCAGGCAAATTGTTGACAAACAAACAAAATAACACTGGGCCCAAACAACTGCCCTGTGGCACACCATTCAAAATTGGACTCTCACTTGAAAGTGCACTACCAACTATAACTTGCTGGGAACAGCCTGATAAATAATCTGTAATCCATGTTAAAGTTCTACTGCCTAGC
The DNA here is from genome assembly GCA_029168905.1 of Artemia sp. Kazakhstan ARC1039. Lineage (NCBI taxonomy): Eukaryota > Metazoa > Arthropoda > Branchiopoda > Anostraca > Artemiidae > Artemia > Artemia sp. Kazakhstan ARC1039. Next base: position 16,628 of record JAQQPU010016975.1, on the reverse strand, counting down.
TTATACTTTTCACATTTTTCAAGCAACAAACTAATTGAAACTTTGTCAAATGATTTACTGAAGTCAATGTACAAGCAATCAAATTTTGAACTGAGATGAGCCATATTTTGGAAATCTTTTACAACTTCTAGCAGCTGTGTATTATATGACCTGTTTTTTCTAAAACTATGCTGTGACAGATGCCATAGTTTATTTTGGTTGAAGTAATCCTTTATCCAATATACAATGATCTTTTCAAGAACTCTCAAAGAAATTGAGGTGTTTGAAATTGGACAATAATTTCCAAATTGGGATTTAGATCCTCCTTTGTGGAGAGGCTTTACAACTGCTTTTTTCCATGCTGCAGGCCATTTACCACTCAATAGACAGTGGTTAAACAAAAATGGAAGAGGTTCAGCTAAACACATGGCTGTCTTCTGAAGAAAAGCATTGGAAATACCATCTATATCTGGAGCTTTATTAACAGAAAGATCACAGAGAATTTTTAAAACCTGCTCTGAAGAAATATCAGAGTCATCAAAGGGCACTTTATCTGCTGAAACAAATTTGCTAAAATGGGGCGGACTGCATGCATGGACATCATTTGGATTTACAAAAACTGACATAAACACTTGATTAAACACATCAGCCTTTTTCTGATCATCACTTATTAATTCATTTGTAGCTAGGTCATCAAAAATGCACAAATGAGTTGAGGAGTCAGTCTTATTTCTACTAACATACTTCCAAAACTTCTTTGGACACCCTCAAATATTAGTAATGATCAACAATTCAAGTGATTCTCAGTTAATGCCTAGAGAACAAGTGGTGTGATTCCAAGCCCTTTTATAGGCACACCATGAGTCTTCATTTTTTTCCAACATATACTATCTCCATTGTTTATTTTTAACACTAATAGCATCAAGTACAAATTTTTGCAGTTGTCTTCTTTTTCTTGAACCTTCTTTTATGTAATAACATAGTTCAAACCAATCGCTTGCATCTTCTATAACCTCTCAGATGAACTCAAAAGCAACATCTACATCTGCATTACTAGACTGAAGCTCCTCAACAATAGAAACAGAACAGATAAAGTCTTGAATTTCATTGTAACAACCCTTGCTATAATCATAATAAAGTTTAGAACCAAAGTTCACTGCTGCACTTACATTCATTGATAGAGACATAACTCCATGGTCACTTTTACCTAGAGGTGGCAGCATCTTAAGGTCTAGTATGTCATCTGGAGATTTTGTGATCACCAAATACAGTACATGGGGAGTGAAATTGCTTCTGAGTCTTTTGGGATCCACAACATGCTGGTGCAGAAAGCTGTCCTGTAAGGTTTGCACAAGTTTAAAAGCAAAACTCTGGTCTGTCCCTGATGTAGCTTGGGATAACCAGTCAAAATTGGGTGCATTAAAGTCACCAAGAACAAGAATTTTTGAGGAAACAGACACAAGGTATGACAGATGACTCAGCAGGCAATCATCATTTAATATACTAAATTCATTTCTAGAAGGGCTTTAATATATGCCTACAATCCTCACATTTTGGGATATCCCTAGCAACTTAATTTCCACACTAATTACTTCACTTAATTCCATAGTAAACAAAACATCAACTTCTGCATATTTTAATTTAGATGACAACAAAATATAAATACAAATTCCCCTTTTTGAATGCATGCTGTACACAACATTATAGCCACTCAGTTGAAAGAAATGTGCTTTGGGGTTGAGACAGTGCTTTGGGAGCACCTCAGCCATGATAACTATATCAGGTTTCTGCAAATTTACCAAAGAATAAAGTTTGTCAAGTTTGTTCGAAAGTACATCATCATTTGTATACAACACAGAAAGATTATTCTTCCATTTCATGCCTGGAGGGGGCTGCTTGTCCCTAATGTTTCTTTGAAACATGGTACCTTCTAACTGTCTTTATGCTGGTTACAATGTTGGGTAAAACGTTTAATGTTGCATTGCAGCTGGAAGGGCTGCACAAATCTGACCGTTTTTTGGAACTATAGAGTTCTTATGTATAACCAAATCAATTTTGCCCTGTGCATGCCTGACCCAAAACTCCTCATATAACTTTACTCTTTTCTGACAGTCAGTCTTGGAGACATCATTTTGAAACTGGATTGTACCTGACCCTTTTCTTTTGTAAGACTTTTGTAAAATCTGCTTCTTAGTCTTGAAATCTGGGACTGAGAATAATATGGGAACAGGCCTTTTTTTGGTAATGGTGGTTACAACTTGGCTTTGCTGACTCCTCAGACAATAGACATTAGAGAGGCTTATGTTTGGGAGCCCATAATCACTCACAAGATATTTTTTTATGCAGAGTTCATCATTTCTCTGTGGGGGGACACCAAAAACAATAATATATAGCTTGCAATGCTGATGGTCTATCATCTGCAACCATCTGTTTAACTTTGGTTTCAAGGTGCATCTCAAGATCTTTTTTCAACATCTGAATCTCCAACTCAACCAAATTCTGAACAGCATCCTTGTCAAACAAGGGAGACTGTTCAAGGGTTGTCAAACGGCTCCCAACATTACCAAAATGGTTTTCAATGTTTGTGGTTAGCTGTTCTCAAAGTTCGGAAAATACTTCTTTCACTGCATCTTTCACTTTGGTGTCCAGTTCATTTACTGCACTAAGAGTTGACTGGACTGGTTTGAGAGTCTTGTCCATAAGTTTCTGAATATTGTCCAAAGACGCCCCACCTGTCACTTGTGGGTTACCTTTGCAAACTGGGCATTTCTACTCGCAGCCTACTTGCCGTGTCATTTTAGTTAGTAGAGAGTATTCAGCCTCTGACATTTCCAGACAATCAATGCATAACCAGAGGCTACATCCGTCACAGTTCATAGCACTTGAATTTATACCTAAATTCTCATCACATGTTGTGTACATATTGGTCCCTTTTTTGGGGCTCTGACAAGGTCTTTTTGGATGCATTATATTCAAGCTTTAAGGATTCTAAGGTAGACAAGACCCATGGGAAGTACAAGGCAACTTTGTATTTGGTAATTATGTATTGCCAGAAGGAACAGATGTACTTGAAGTAATCCTTTATTTTTTTAAAATCCAATGTTTGTTTTAATTTGAATTCAATTAGAATTCAAACACAATGGATTAATTCTCATGGGAATAAAAAATAAGTTATCTTCAGGTAACTTCAAAGATCAAGTAAGTGAATTCACACTTTGAGAAAAGAAACTGAAGGATGGATAATAGTTGGAAATGATAAGTTTAGGTACCAATAACTGCTTTACCACATGAAATTGGCCAGTAATTCTGTATTCAATTTTCACTTAGATTAAGTTGCTGTTGTTCCCAATTAAGTTGATCTTAAATAATTTTAATAATAGCCATATTGATGCATAGCTTAGATTTTTAGCCATTTTTTTACATATACAATACTTCTCAATTCCTGATTGGTAATAAGGTGTGATGGTTTCAGTTTTACATAATTTTGCTCAATTGGATACTGGTTTTTTAGCCTAATTCTTATTTATTTTTTTTTCATCATGCTATTGTCAGTTTGTTGTAGAAATTACCTTAGGAAGGGCTTGGAGTATTGAATTGAAGCTTACTGTGCTTGTTGTGACTGATGTTGAACTTGCCAAAAAGCAATATTTTCATGCTACTACTACTACTACTGCTAATACTACTGCTACTACTATTACTCCTGCTAAGACTAATAGTATTTAGGTGAAAATTGCAGGGAATTCTGATAATATGTTGGTCTAAAGTTGTCTAAACCATAATACACTTCCTAAGGTGAATTGCTACCTTAATTCCTTTCACCAGAACAACAGGCTAAACATTTTCAATAGGTGAACAAATTGTTTGGGAATACACTTGTAGCCAAAGTTAGGGTCTGAGAATGTGTGTTTATGTCCCTACTTATTGGAAATGAGAGACTCTATAAACTTGAGCTGTAAAAAATTCCTACAGAAAAAAACAAACATAATTAGCCATTCCTAAGGTGAATTTGCATCATATTTGAAAACCATGCAACATTTTAACTGAGACCAATTACTTACATAAAAATTGGTTTTTGATTTGTAATCAACAATTTTAACCAATTTAAACCAACAAATGGTTTGCATAGATAAAAATGAAATATGCAGAGGCTACATAAACATATAGTCTAGGGTATACGAATAAATTACAGCTATTAAAGAATGGTTTGTTTAGAAAAGACACACATTTTTGTTATTGTTTAAAACTAGCATGTACAATTTTCACTAGCCTTTATTCAAAGCCAGTTTTACCTGATTGTTTTTTGTTTCTTGCATTGCTTTCTTAACATGTCTCCTTATGAGGTGGAATGGTCATACATTTACACCATTTTTTGCAACTGGCACTTTTTGCCATTAAGAAATGTTTTGTAACAAAAAAAACATTAGAAACATGCATAAAAAAACAAACAAAAAAAAAACATGCATCAAGTCCATGCACTACACAAGACACATTTCAACAAAGAGGGTAAAATTCATAGGGTAAAATTCTGGTTTAGCGGCTTTGTGCTATCCTGGAAAGGGATTAGATTAGGAAATGAAACTTTCAGGGATGCATGTATAAACTAAAGCATGTCCCATGAAGGTATTTTGAAGCAACTACCTCCACTCTTTCTCCCTTTCTGACCTTTGATGATCTTTAAAAATCTTGATGTTATTAAATTCAACCCTTGTAGAATAGATCTTCTATTTAAATGAAGCACAACACAACTGTTCTTAGTTTCACAACTTTGCTCAACTAGGGGTATAACTTGCTATGGGGCAGGCCCCATACCAAGGGGCATAAATTGCCCCTCCCAGGCCTCAGTTTGACCCCCCCCCCCCCACCCAGACCCCAGCTGAAACTTAGTTTCTTCCAAAACCTTGTTAAAACTAAGATGAACTTGCATAATTCAAGCATCAACAGAAACAGATCAGTTTTTTTTTAGTACGTATTTACCTTTATAGTACTTTGACAGTAATAAATTGGACCTTTATTGTCCCAAATGGCTTATTTTTCACTTGATTTGGGAGGATTGGCCCCAACTCCCCCCCCCCCCCCTTCCTCCAGGATTTTAACAAAATTATGCCACTGGCTCAACCCCAATTTATAAGGTTTCAAATATGCACAAATATATTTTGTATATTTTGAGAAAAAACAAAACATTTATATAGAGTAAAATTTTACTCAAATAACAAGAATTGCGTTTTCAGAACTAAAACCAGAGAAAAAGAAACTGATAACTGAAAATTAAGGTAAAATGTTGTTTTGTCAAAATTTCAATAGGTAAGCAAAACCTGTCAAGTAAGCAAATTTCTAAGACTTATAAATCAAAATAAGGTTAACATGGAAGTTTGGCAATACCTTCATGGAGTATGTTTTTGGACCTAGATTCACTACTGAAAATTTCATTTTCCTAACCTATTTCCTTTCCCATAGAGCAAGAAGTAGCTAAAATAGGATTTTACCAAATAGTAAGGAGCCAAATAGTGCTCTCTTCTGGTACTAAGAGTTTTCCTTAAGAATAGCTAAAACTGTCTCTGGTAACAAACACTAAAAAATATTTAGCCCACCTATTATTGATAAAGGCTCAATTGATCCTGTTCCCCTCTCCCTTATTATGTGGTATAACTAAGAATCTGCCATTTAACTCAAAATCAAATCCTAATTTGATGTACCTAATGCACCTGCATGGATTTATATATAATATTCATGGATTATTCATAAATATATCAGTAAATAAATATGGTAGTGATTCCATTTTAAAACATGAAAACAAAATGTGTAATCAGGGTATGTCAATTCACAAAAGTTTTTCTTTAGGAAGATTTTGCTTTCAGTGAAAGTACAAAGCAAAGTTATTATTTCATTAAAATTACCATAAAAGGTACTTTCAAAATCTAAGATGGAGTGGAGGCAATATCCCTGTATCCTCCTCCCATCAATGTGCCCATATGTAATATTTATTTCTTGTAAGGTATATTTTATGTTGTTATCATTTTTTTTAGTCAGTTTTGTTTGTTTGATAAAACCACATACAATTGCATTGAGTGGTAGGTTCCTGTTTTTATGATTAGGTCATCTGGTTTTAGGTATAAATCAAAATATTGAAAAATTAGCCCTAAACCCTTCTATAAATGGGTAATATTTTGTGCAACTAATACAGGCCCAGCAGAAAAAGACATGCATCTTGCAACTTTGGTTCCAATATGTATGGTTATGTCCTATTTTTCTCCTACATTTGTGTGCTGCTACTGCAATAATAGTAACCATTATATAACAATAGTATTGATTGGATAATTTTTCTTTAGGGGGTTCACTTATTAAACCCTAGACACAAGACAAGTTTTTGGGGGTGAGGGGGGTCAATTATTAACAGAAGCTAATCAGAGGCAGGGGGGGTTCAGAGGCAAATCATTTGTTTTTGAGGGTTTTTATCAGGTGAATATTTAAATTCTATTTGCATCTACTTTTAGATCAATAGTCACTAAATCAGGTAAGAACAGCTAATTGTGGACTTGGGAAAATACATAATTTGTTTAACCACAATAGCAAAGGCCTTGGATAATTACTAGAATTAGTCCTGTTTTGACATTAGTGAATAAAGTGAAAACATATTAACCAAAAGGATAAATAAATTTTCTACACTCAGGGAAATTCTTATAATACATCTTTAGATTATCTACAGAATAGTAATTTTTATCATCTTGGTTCTATGATTTGATTTGACAAAAGCAGTGAATTATTTTTTAAGGTTTATTGAATTTTTTTAGTTTTGTTAATCATTAAAACCATCAACAAGCCTTTCATCAAAGTAATTTTTAAAACTGTCATGCATCTTCCTTGGTCCTAGTTTGGGCTTTGAATATGATTAAGAAAGTGTTGATTTTTCAGAAAGTGTAATAAAATCCTGTATTCTGCAATTTTATCATGTATGCATTACTCCAACAAAACTCAAGGCACCAAAAAAAGACATTAAAAAAAAATTCAGAATGTTGTGGAAAAGTGGAAAAAATACCAGTTTGAAAATATATCACAGTGAATGCATAACAATCTGCACATTTTGTGGAAATAGTTTAAAATTGGAGTGCCATTTCCAAGTTTTGTTAATAATATTATACATTTTATAGCTGACATTAACTTATTTCAAAGATAATATTATGGATGTCCCTCAAATTCCAAACATGGCTGAGCCTATCACAATTTCTGAGACTTCTGTTGTTAAAAATGGTAAGTTATTCAATGTAATTTTTGTAAGAAAAATTAAAAAAAAGCTGCTTTTCTAGAGTAAGTCATTGCTTCCTTTTCTTCTTGCTTCTAAAGTTCTCCTCATTGAAAATAACAAAAAAGAAATAACATGCAAATGCATAAAAGCTAGGCAAAGAATGGCTATTTGCTACACAAAAGTCTAGTTTATTAGCTATATTTTTTCAGTTTGGGGAGACAACAAATCTTCAATTTGAAAAATTTTCTCTTACTATTTTCTGTTTGCAGGCATAAACCATAAGAAAAATTAGAAAGCAAAAATTAAGAAAGCAATAAGCAAAAACATTCCTACTTAAAGTGTCTATTCTGTGAGGCAGCCTCAATATTCATTATAAGGACTAGTTTTATAATTATTATCTATAAAAGTTTATTATATATTAATTATAGGGACTAGTTTCTGTCTCTTATAATAAGTATTTTTTTAAAGCCAAATTACCTACAATCTTTTTCATAACATTGCTTGTTTTTTTATTTTTTTCCTGTGATTATCCTTTTGTGATTTGTAAATAAATCAAGAAAAAGAAAAGGAGTTTATGATAAGGTATATATTGGTGATTGAAGAGGATACACCAAACAATCTTCTTTTTTCAGTTACCACTAAGCACCAATATTGGTAACTAACCTATAAGCTGTTGGTTTTTATCTTGTGGCATTTATTATTGTCTTGTTGTTTTTGTCTTGCCATTTTTATCTGTATTATTTCCTTGGCAAAAAGCACATAATTCCTTCAGGTTTTATCAACTTGTTCAAATTCTGTCAAGTTTCCCAGTTTTCTCAAACTTGTTTTCAATAGGTCTTCTGGTGTTGCTAGTTTTATATATTGCAGTGAATAGATTTCAAGTAAGGGAGGGGGGAGTGCAAAAATAAATTGATTTCTAGTTTTTTTGTAGATTTTAGACTATTTCCCCTTTCCTTCCCTCCACATATTCACTTATGTTCCAAATACTGTTTTTTTCCAAAAATATGTGGTATTTGTTCAGTATAGATAAGTGTGAATATCTAATAGATAACTGACCAAAAATATTCCAAGTTTTATTTTCCAGGAAACATTGTTGTAAATAATATTTTCATCACATGGATTTGTTTTTGATTTTAGTCAACAATAATCAATACTTGTTCTTATATTTAAGCTTAATCCCTATTGAATCTAATGATAGTTTGACTAAAAGTAGTCTGATTTTTATGTTTGTTGTTTCTTAAAGTAGCAAGCTTTCCTTTAGGCAATATTTGCTGTCAATTAAGAGCCTTGTAAAAAAAAGATTTTTTCCAGGGGGGGGGGGGGTAGAAAAAATGATTCATATAATTGGTGATAATCTTACAGTTATTTCATTGGAATTGGAAGAGAAAATATATCAATTATCAGCTTTAATATTTCAATGTTTCTGTCAAACAGGAAGTAGAGTATCTATTTTCTCTTGTGTATATACATATGTTTTCCAAAATCAGTTTATAAGTATAAAATCTGAAACAAAATGAATGAAAGATGCAAAAATGGAATTAATTGAACAATTTCGTTGTTTGATGCTAAAGAAACTGGGACTAGTATTCAAAGAAAAAAGCAAGATTGCCACCAATCATTTGGTGGCTTTTTTTTATACTAGATGGTTAGCAAAAGCATTAGCCTATCAACCACATAACCTGTGGAAGAATTTTCAGGAATATTTATGAACTCTAAATCTAGACATTTTATGTTGGCTATTTGCCAAAGATGGTTTGATTTCTGTCCTTATAAGGGTAAATTTTTCATTTTCGTGGTAATTTTAATGAGAAGGGGGAAGCAGTTGGGGTTGTTTTGTAAGCTTTTCTATTGAATGTGTTTGATGTCTCTTTTATTTATGATTTCTTTCAGAAGTTGAAGAAGCTTTACCAAGTGACCATGAGGAGCTTTTTGACTTTCAAACCCATCTTTTGTTTCCTAAATGGGAAGAGGTTCCTGTGGGTACGTTTTGCTGCTTTTCAGGACCATGTAAACTTGAACCTGACTCCCAGAAATTGGGCTCCACATGTTTTGACAATGAAGGTACATGTCAAGCATTTGGTTTTTGTATAATTAAATATAATATTTTATAAAATTAATATTTTATTGGGAAAAGCTAGAACAAATTAGTTCAATTAGTCTTCATCATCTTAAGTTTGAAATTGCTGAAGTTATAACGAGATTAAAAAAAATAACTGGAAACTATGCAATGGATTATGGACAACAATTCCTGTAAATTCTGGAATCAGCAAATTTTTCTATAGAAAAATTGGTTATTTTTCCTCAAAGAACTTCATTCTAAAATAAAATGTTAAACATTAGTGTCGTCTTGTAGTGTAGTAGTAAGTATTGTAGTGTAAATATTTTGCGTGTAAATATATTGTAGTGTAAATTTTTGTAAATAAATCAGCGCTGTATTTATGGTATTTGCAAATATTTAATGTGATTATGCTACCGTATGTAGAAATTTCCATAAACAAATCTAGAAAAAGACAGTTTGTACAAAAGTTGAAAAGGTGAGATGTTCATTATAAATATTCAGCTACAAAAGAATGTCTAGCATCTCAAGGAGTAAGGCAGAGGAAGAGAATTTTCGTGTGGAAGAAGTGAAAAATATTTTCCTGTTATCTCCAAAACAGTATTATTATTAAAATATGCAAAAAATGAAAGCACTTAAAGTAATGACATGCACATGAGCTTTGAGATTTTTCTTATCATAGTATTCTAAGTAGAAAAAAAGGTTTTGACAATATTCTATAATAAAAAATAATAGAACATGAACGTTTTCTACACACTTACGAGCCACTCTCATTCAACGCAGTAAGAACATTGGCGTAACAAGGTGGCTCAGACCACGTAGGGTGGCACTCTCCAGGTGTTGGCACCAGGAGAAGAAAGTGGAAGGTCACTTCTGAAGTACATTATATATGAAGGGTATTTTTCCATTGTTAGTCTTAGCTACTAAAGCTTAAGGCTTTTGTGTTAGTTAGCTAAATACTCTGGAAGGATTTTAAACTTACAAACACATATTCAAAGCCTTATATCGCATACTTAACAACGTCCCACGCTTCAAATCTCGCACTCTATCTAAAGCCCCAATTTAATCTGTGGATAAAATGCTAATTTGTGAAACTGGGTTCCTATTTATCTAATTATCACACTTCAATTTTTTCAGTTTTCATATTATATGTAAATTTCACATATATTGTCTGTTTTTTTTTAGGTCTTAGGGGGTTATTAATTGTTGAGAATATTTTATCATACTTTAATAATTTTCCTTCTCTTTATATGTTTTGTTATAGAAGCTGCATATGCTTCACCAGACAATGTCGAAACGATCAGAGAAACTTCTAATTCTACTCTATCACGTGAGCATCAACAGCTACCTTTACGTATTGCATCCAGAATATCCAATTTAACATCTGTGTTGGACTCCCAGGATCTGGCGTGTAATGATGAAGGTATATTTGAAAGTAATAGCATTTTAATATTAGTTTGAAAAAGGAATTTCCCCAATTCACGCATCCCCCAACCCAACTAAATGTACTTATCTTTCATTATCCCTCTCCACTGAAGTATTGATATACTACATGCTATATTTGGTCCCTCCAATGCCAAATTTCAAGAGAGAAGAAAATACTAGTAGCAGCCAAGGTCACTGACAGAGAATACACCTCCGAAACTGCGGTCTCACATGCTGTGAGTCACAAATCTGGAGCTCACAATATCAATATACTTTCATCCCAGGTCATCATGGATGTTATACAATCATTTTGCAGGTTTTATTATTTGCTCAACTCGGTTGTAAGTTCCATGTTCACAAAAAAATATCCATAAAGTTAAGCAGTGTTATTCATTTTCTAAAATAGTCAGGTTTAAGGTATGAAAAGGTAGTCCGCTTCTGACGGCAACCTTTCTTTTTACACCACTGAGTAGTGGATGCTGTTGGGCTGTGGAATGGCAATCAAAGAAAGGGGTACAATTTCAATCTTTTGTTGATTTATAATCAGCAAACATAAAACTTTAAAAAATTAAATTTTAGTAGACGTATTTCCCCAAAGAAATTAAAAGTGATTTTGTAAAGCCAAGATAAAAAAAAAAAACAAAGTAAAATAAAAAACGAACTGAAATTACTTGAATGTATTTTAAGTGTGTTATTTGTTAGACTTGAAAAGCCTTGAGATATTATTTTTGTTGCTATGTTTTAGTTGGTTTAATGAAAAAAAAGAACATACTGCACCTAAAAAACGTATCCAGCTAAGCACAAGTGATACTCTGGTCTTTTGGAGGCTTTTGAGATATGTTTTGGGTCTCTTTGCTTCTTTTTGTTTTTTAGTTTTAAATATTATATGAATTTAATTGTGCTAGTCATTGGCTTAATACGGTTTTTTAACTTTCTTAAAGTTAAAGAACCGTATGTGCTTATTTGGTTTTGTATTCTTATTACTATTTTCAAAATAAAATTACTGTACTTTGCTATAAGGTACAGCATAGCTAAACAAGTAACAGTTGAGCTTGGTCGAGCCCATAATGTGACCAACCATAACTAAATAAAATTATAAATTCTTATCCAGAATTTTTTGGAAAATCAAACACATTTCTCGAAAAAACAAACTTCGATTTTTTACACTCTTTTCATTAATTATATATCTTCTTCTCACAACCCAATCTGACGTTCTTTAGCTTTCTTTGAAAATTTACCTTTAAAAAAAAACTTATAGGGAAATTGCAAAATTTGATTAATTACATGGAAAAGTCAAGATTATGAAGTTTAAATGCCTAGAATACTAAACAATACATTATCAAAAACAGACCAGATTCAAAACTATCCTTTACCGTGAAAAATAGAAAGAGGTTACTCGGGAAAATCTATTATCACAATGTAGTTTAAATAGTCTAATTGAAAGGGAATGCTACTTTTATTCCGATTATAAAATATCCAATAAGTGATGCAAAGCAGGAATTACAACTAAATAAACGAAAAGCATTTTTCTAAAAGAATAAAAAAGCCATACATACAAAAAGTATATTACGTTCCCGTTTTAAACTTAGTGCATACCTTTAAAGTCCTTTCTGAGCAGTATAACAAGAAGAATAGAATAATTAATGCAGCCTAGTAAAGAGCAAATCAGCAAATCATTGTTGCAGTCTGGTAAAGAGAGAACCATGGTGCAGAGTAGCCTAAAGTTTAAAAATGCTTTTTGAAAGCATTGCATTTAGAAATAAAGTTTGCATTTGGCTAAGTTTGCATTTAGAATAGAAGAGAATATGATTTATTGGCTAAAATAGCACAAAAGCTAGCATAAGCACGTCAAAATTACCATAACAAAACAAATGTTATGGGATAAACATAAAACAAAAAATTGAATCAATAATAAAACAGATGTTAGGGGATAAACATAAAACAAAAGTAATATCAATTATTAAAATGGGAAACAAAATAGGGGACAAAAGAGTTTTTGTACCTCATGGTCAACATTTGGGGATACAGGTCCAGTTGGGTGTTTGGAGCTCTACGAGCATTGAGTCTTGTATTAGGAAGGGTTGGGGGATTTTCTTTAAAGGGAGGGAGAAAACGTCGATGATAGTCATAAGTAAGGCACTTGTGACCAAAGTTCATCGTAAGGATGTGACGTCGTGATTCCAATGTAATAAGTTCAAGTCTAGCCAAACCTTCATCGTATGTAGTATAGGCCGTCCCCAGAATAATTTTTATTGCTCTTTTTTGAATACTTTCAATTTTAGAACACTGGTCTTTGGTCAACCCAGAGTGCCAGACAGGACAAGCATATTCCAGACAGGGTCTTATACAAGAACAATAAATTATTTTAAGGTTTTGGATTGATATGGAGAATCGTTTGAGAAGGGAGAAAGAGTTAAGGAGAAAACAACCTGACTTAAATAAGTGGGAAATGTGGGAGTTTCATTTAAGGTCGTTGTCCAACTGCACACCAAGCAATTTAACAGTATATAAATTTGGTATGCAAAGGTAATAATTGATGGGGGTATATTTAAAAAAAAAGAAAATAACATGAAACTACTTTTGGGCATGCTTAGGTTGAGTTTAACATCAATCAATCAACTGTAGTGAATCATTGTCAAGATCATTCTTTAAATTGTTAATTAGTGAATCGAGTGTAACATTCAAAGTATTAGATGTTTGACAAAGGTTCAGTAATGTCAAATCATCTGCAAATTTAAAAGAATTGTCAAAACTTGGTAAAACATTATTAAAAATGCTAAAGAACCTAACTTAGTCCCTTGAGGTGCTCCACAGGAAATCGAGGAAAAACCTGATGAATCCCCGTTAGAGAGGACTACACATTGCTCACGGCCAGACAAAAAGCTAGCTAACATACGTAAAACAAAATCTCTTGCACCTAAAGCCCTTGCACTATCTATAACTGTCTAATGATCCAAATTGTTGAAGGGTTTGCTGATTTCTAATGATACGGTAGCACATCAAAATAGCTCAAATGTTAGGCACAAAAAAATTGTTCCATGTTCAAAAATTTCCGCGTGAGGCTCTTATCATTAAAAATAACTAAACTGCCTTTTTAAGTAACTGCAAAGTTAAACTAGTGCAGGGCGACTTTCGCTACGTGTGAATGTAGTTGCCAAAGTGGACATTTATTCTCAAATTTAGGCCAAATGGAAGCTAATTCAGAACAACAGTTTTTATTTATATTCAGTAAAACAATAATATTTTATTTTGTAAACAACCTTTTGAAAATTCTAAAATAAAAGATCCCGAAGCCGATCAAAAATGATATCAGATTTAAATGAAAAGTATGTCATTAAAATTTGCATCTCTCCTCCTTCTTGAAAACAGGAGAATTTCATTCCTGCATTGGTTGTGTAGATTGTAGCCCGTAGGTTGTTTTAAGTTTTTTCCCTCTGCAAGTTTAGTTTGTTAATGTCGACAGTAATGATATCATTTGATAGTTGAAAGTCAGTTTTAGCCATTCATCCAAGCACATTTTTGAAATTTACTTTGAATCTGTCATAGTGAAAAACAAAGATATTAAATATAATTAGACATTAGAATTTGATTAGACATTAGATATAATTACACATTAAATAAAAACAAATTGAAGACATTAAATATAGGTAAAATTTCCAATTTTCAAGCAAGTTTAAATAATTCTTTGTTGAAAATTCTGAGTAATTTCGTATTTCTCGATGAATTCACAGATTCGAAAAAAATGAATCCCGCTACACAAGTGTCTTGTTCACTTGATGCAAGTAAGATATGTAAGATAAGTAAGATATTTCGAAAGTTCGCTGATGAATTATTTTAAATTCCACCCATGCTGACTCCCAATCCCTGTGTCATTTACAACCATCATGTTGCTTCAATAGACCAGAACTGTCTTTCCACTTGCAAAATCCTGTTTTCATGAAAGCCGCTTTTCCCCAGCCCTTAGAGCCCCACTAGATAAATGGTAGCAAGAGGACAAAATACAGAATCCAAGTTTTATGAGTATTCAATCCATTCGAAATTTAAAGTAGTGTGCACTGAATTTCCACCCGTTAGAAGTTTTTCTAACGTTTAATGTTTATTGTCATTTTACATGTATTATACTTTCTACTGTCAACCTCCTCTCGTGCTCACTCAATTTTTGCATAAGATCAGATGCAAGTAAAATTGCTGACTATTCTTTTCCAGAGTTAAATACTACTAGTAGTACTACTAACGACACACCGAAGCACCAAAACGCTTGAGGCAAACACAGCTACGTTCGCTCCTCCATCCCAATTTATTCAAAGCCCACCTCTTTGCGCCCTCCCAGGACGTTCCCATTTCCCTTGAATATTTCTTTATGAGATCCTCTCACCCCAACCGCGAATGACCTGGTTTCCGTATAACCCTAGACGGTTGGCCGAAAAGGACAATCTTTGGCGATCTGTCATCCTCCATCCGCAGAACGTGCCCTAGCCATCTCAACATTTCTCTCAGTTATAGCCCTAGAAAGTAGTATTTATCACCACTTTTCGTACAGCCTATCGTTTGAAATATAATCAGTCAGTCGGGTACCCAAAACAATCCTTAGGCAATTTCTTCTTAGTCATTCTTATTCAGAGTTTCAATTTCTTCCTATTCATTTTGATCATACTTTAATTCATTTTGCTCACAATTTTATGTAGGATGTTTAAATCATCACCCTAATCTAAGTCCTGAGGTTTTACTTCCCCTTTGGATTCCGTGTTCTCCCATTGCCTTTCTTGTGCTCCTTAAGACAAGATCCATAAAAATAATCTATATAAATGGGTATAGAACACAACCCTGCTTAAGTCGAGATTTAACACAAGACTTGCTACTTTATAGCTTTAATACGAAAGTAAAACTTTCCAGGACATAGATATGCTGATGATTAATACGAAAATACGGAAAGCCGTATTTCCTACGTTGACCGAATTAATGTTATTCTTGTACATAGCAAAAAGCGTTATTGTGATTAAAACAGTATTTGTCTGGTATACCGTATAAGGATAAGTCTTTGGTTTACAATTAGGTTATCAATAAGGTTAGCTGTGAATACAACCCATAGTAGATAATTAAGTGGGAAGAGGTTCTTAGCCCGAAAAAGAGGTTTTAGCCCACCAAAACAGACACAGCCCATAGCAATTATCCATTATTCAGAATCTCGTGCGAATGCTTTGTCGTTTTATAGGATATGATTTCCTCGAATGGTGCCACTCCTCATGTCGGAATAGTGTCGACTGCAATGTCCCCAGCCTTGTGGGTAACCCAACAGAGTCAAAGCAGTCTGACAGGGTCAAAGCAAAATTATGATACAAGTTTAATACAAGTTCAACGAGGGGAGAGGGGTAGAAAAGGACATTATTTGTTAAAACCTATCTTTTTTTATCCGGTATGACTTTCAAGCTTTATAGCTTTCTTCTTCTAATTCACAGCAGGCGGGCTATTCAGTTGGTACTATTTAGCCCTCTTCTTTTTGCTTCACTCTGTGGGCTACAGAGCTACTGTCTTGATTGTCTCTTATTTATTAGATATTCTCAGATATCTTTCAGTAGATCTTTTGACTCAAGGAGTTCAAATATAAGATGATAGATACCGATTTCTGTGCTCTGTGTGCAGGTATAGTTGGCTAGGCTCTTGGCTGATAGTGAGATTTTGTGGTGTTTGAAGCATTTTAACAGTTTACAAAGCAAGGTATGTTGTGCAGACGTCAGCATATTACATTCAAATAGGCAATGGTCAATTGTTTCATTATTCATATTACAATGCCTGCAAAGAGGGGACAGGGTAATTGAACCACTTGAATTAGAAAACATATGAGAATGCAAGGAAATTTAGTCCATTTGTTCCAGAACGAATTCTATGATAAATTTTAGAAAGATACTTATTGGGAAAGGGGTAAAGGAT